>JAUKPP010254008.1:0-12407 GCA_032273245.1 Phyllaplysia taylori
CGTGTTTGAATATTTTATACTAGGCTGTGAAAATTGCCTAAAATTTCTAGAAAAAAAGGCAAATAAAGGTTCTTAGCTTAGCTTAGCTTGTCTTATTTTATTTGATCTTATCTTATCTTAAACAACCTTTGAGGCACGAAAAGTTAGGAATAGTAACAACAAAAACAACAATATCAATAAAAACAAGCTATACATTTATATTTAAATCGTTGTGTCTGCTACCAATCAGTGCGCTTGCCTTGGAATCCGGAGGTATTTGGCTAAATGTATTCTTGTGTTTCACTCGATGTAGTTCACAGTTTTTTTTTACTCAAATCTCAGTCATATTGGAAATTGATGTAATGTAAGAATCAGAGGTCCTCTGATAGAATATATTATATCATAAACATGATCTAAAAATATGTTGGAGGAGACATATATGTACAATGTATAACCAAACCCAAGTCTAAACATTTGAATGACAAAACAATATTGTGTATTATACTGAATATTAATTTTTTACACTTGATTTGATGAAGAAAACATAATGGAAATAAAACTGCACTTTTACAGCACTTTAAAAAATTAACAAGTCAAGTTTTGTGCTTCAAGAAACAATGACAGGTGTAGAAAGGTATTTTTACTAAGGGACCTTTGTTATCACACCTCCATAGACTAATTGGAAAAAAACAACACCAAATTAACACTCAACTTTAATTTTGATTTACCAGCGTCTATGGTGTAACAGCTTGTCTCTTCACCTGTCCTGAAGAGGGCTGTAGTTCAATCCCAATATTGGGTGAAAATTTCCATCCCTTTCTTAGAAGGACATTATGTTTCTCTCACCCGTATAAGTATTAGCCCAGACAGGCATAGTATTTCAGCAGTTGTAAAACCAAAACTAAATCTTATATTCTTGACTTTCACTTCAAGTCAGGCAAGTAGCACTGTCAGTCGATAATGCATCATTTTGGAGTCTTTGTTTTATCCAAATGTCCATGTCCCCATCTTGACCTGCTCATATCCCATCATTTTATAAAGTTATCTTTTAGGTGTTTTTTTAAAATCCTTTCTAGAGGGTCTGATTCTTCCAAGGCACAGTTGGCAGCTTTTGAAATGACAGGTCTACAAACAGGGCACTTTAAAAAATCTTTAAAAAAGCTTTGATACCTTGCACTACACTAATGTGTGTAGTCATGTATCTCAATTATTGACACCAAAAGTGCCTGCCTCTTGTTGCTGTGTTGGGGGGAGGAGGGAGGGGAGGAGCAAGCCTGGTGTGGCCCATTAATTACTGATCTGACTTAATGCATTCGACGATGGTGAATATGCTTGTTTTACATCATAATGTGCATAGGAAAATTTGAGTGCGAGCTATTCGTGAGGGAAATTTAATTAGGATGTTCAAGGCATCTGGACAAATATTCAAGAAAGTGCATCAATGCAAAAGAGATAGTGGGGCTTTTGAATGGCAAATTGTTGGAGATATCTGTGAACTCGAGTATTGTGTGTTTGGGTTATTTGTGGTCGTCTGTATTACTACACTAGCGTACCAGAGTCTGTGGTGAAATGATCAAAAGCTCTTTGCCTTCTACATATTGGACATGTGTTCGAGGCCCACATGGGGCAATTTGTTTGATTGGATCTCTGTTTTTCTGCTGGGACAGTATTCTTTTCATCCCATGTTGGCCCTGACAGGCAGGATCAAAGTAGCCCGTCTCAAAGAATAAACTTTCATTTTGCAAGAGAAATTTTACAAATCTAAACCAAACAGCAGTGTAAAAATTTGAAATTCCGCAAACTCATCACATCCCTGCATTTTGACTGAACTGAATGAAACAGAAATTATGCAAATTACGATGGAAGTGACAGATTGGACAAATTGGTTTATCCTTGTGTTTCACTCTGTTACCCTAAGGTCCAACTCCCCTTTATGCAATTTTTAGGCTGAAGTATTAGGGTATTTAGAGTATTTTAAGTAATAGGGATTTCGGTCCTCAGAACTTCCTAACAGCAACTTTAATGACAATAACAATATTTATTCATCTTGCAGGGAGCATTTTGTTTTGGTTGTTATAACAAGGCAAAAATGTTAACACAATGATGTCCACTCACTCTTACTCACAGCTCGAAAGCAAACATACTCAAAACGAGAGTGGCATAAATATTTTTAGAGCCTTTTCACTGACGTGTACCTCCATCTCTTTCTCTCTTTTCCTTTCTCCCTCTCTCTCTCACTATCTCCGTTCTCTCTTCATTTATTAGTGTTACACCGTGTGTTCCTAAATTAAAAGAGTTGGTGTAAATGAATTCCTGTATCTACTTGCTCTTGCTCTTTTTTAAATTAATCTTTTACTTTTGTTGGAAAATTCAAATTCTGATCTTAATGGATGGGTATTATTACTTATTATCATTTCCGCCTTTGTCAGCGAGCTCAATTTTCTCTGATTCTCTTTTTAATTCCAGGTTTGAAACACATTCTGACAACCATTGGTCCTTCAGTGGGACCATTAAGCACTGGCCATGGAGGAAAACTGTGGCAGGTTCAATTATGCATACAGCTGTGAGCTGGACGCTGACTTTGACATCAAAATGTGAGTAAAATGGAACTCTTAGCTTTGCATCACTGTTTGAAGTTTGTAAGCTTGATGAGATACTATAGTTGCTGATGAAGCCTCAGAGCTAACCATTTACTCATTGGCCACTAGCCAATGCCAGTCAGCGTAATTGTGCTCAACCACCATGACGATAATGATGAACTACGCCCTGCCTGTGTAACTTGATCCCAGTATTTTTTACATAAATTTTCATTACAACATGTCTCCACATCATCGTCCATGAGGCCTGAAACATATTCATAAGGCAGTGCTATCAGTAAACATGAAGTAACCTGATGCATATATTATAGACATATGTCGTACATTTGTGCAAATGTGTTGTAAGTCACAAATTCTTAAATTTAGAAAAGGCTCAGTAAAGTCATTCTAGGTGTTCAGAAGTAAATTCTTAAATTTTTTTTTGTTATTTTGCAATAGCTTCTCTGAATCTGTTCTCATATCATATCCTAATTGAATTATTTTTGCCACCTGGACATTTGAGATCTGCAACTGAGAATTGTTTGAGAGTGCCTACTATGATGAGATTGAAGAAGTTAGGTGGTAGAGCATTTACAACCTATACCCCCAAGATCTGGAATGCCACTCCCAAAGATTTGCGTCTTATGACATCTGAAAAGGCATTTAAGAAAAGTCTGAAGATATATTTATTTAATACCACCTTGTGCCAGTAGTTTTCAACAGTGTGAAAAGAGAGTGTATGTGTGTTTATTGGTGTGTGTAGGTATGTTAGTATAAATTGGTTTTAGATGTACATTTTTTGTTTTTAATTTGTACTGTACAATGCTTAGAGCCTTGGATTAGCGCTATGTAAACCTAATTATTATTACTATTTATTTTTACTAGTAGAGAACCTATCTTCATACAGACGTCCCGTTCTCTTCACCTCTTAGTAACTATCTTAGCTTCTTTCTGTTTACATTTCTTCCATCCTCATCTTTTCACGAATGACTTTTTTACTTTTACTATTATCTGTTTATCTGTTTAGCGTAGGCTTCCTTGCACTTTTCCCCATACGCCTATCAATGTGTCCCAAAGTCTGCTTAAATCTGCTCATAAAAAAATACGACCCCCCCTCCCCTCGATGAAAACAACCAGTAAAATTTATTAAATCTGACTAAAACAGAAAAACCCCGGAAACAAAACAAACACAAAAAGATAACAACGGAGGATTGACAACGGTGAAAATTGAAGTCCTAACACCCGGCTGGCAGGAATGACTACAAATACCTCGTCATTACCACAGCCACCCCTCTACAGAGGACATTGATAGCAAGGGGAAATTGATAAGTACTGTAGGTTTTCACACCAAGTTTTGTTCAGCTGCTGCATCTTTAGTGCAAAAAGTACCTCATGGTCAGGGAGGTTTTGTTACCATTGTGCAAAGTGACTAAATTTTAAAAAATTAGATTTCTCAATGGTAACCCTAAAATTACCAGATTATGGTGCTGTGCGCTAGAATGATCATAATGATGCATTACCCTACCTAGAAAAATATATTAGTAATTTTTTAGCCACGATCCACATCTGTAGCACTTGGCAAAAAATAAGAGCCTGAAAATGAAATAATTGTCTCCCTAGGGCTTATATTTTTTAAAAAGAAAGGATATCTAAATATTTGATCATAGATTTATGTGTAAACTTGGTCATGTTGTGTAAAATGAATTTCCCTACGGGGATGAATAAAGTCGACTTTTTTTTCTTTCTTTCTTTTTTCTTTTCTTAAAATTTAGACACGTTTTCAATGGATTCACAGCAAGGAACCCATCCAGCCTTTAAAGCCGCTCTTCTTCCCTTCTCAGTTTTCACTCAGATGTGTTGGCGGGCAACTTAGAAAGATCGGATAGTAACTCCTATTTAAGTACCTAGTGGTTAGGCTGCCGGATTGGTAGTCCTACTGGGAATGGGGTTGTGTGTTTAAATACCTCTGAGGGCCTGACATTGTGTCCCTGGTAAAGGCACTTTACAACACAAATTTTCTCACTTGGCCCAAGTGGTAATGGGTAACTTGGACGCTGCTCTTGTGGCAACCAGCAGTGGTGTTTATGTGCATGTTATGATAGATTTACATGTACCTTGGTAACAAAACATTCATCCCCTATAGTGGATCATTTTTTCTCTATTTTCAATTCCCTAATCCTTGTTTAGGATTTACTCTATAGTATCCATATGAAAATGAAGAAAAAATTAAAATGAAAACTTGGTTAATTCCTGAAGGAAAGTTTGGAATACAATGATGTATACGTGTATACATCAAATAAGTCGAACAATACTGACAAAAGGGGTAAAAAGTAAATGTGTCATTCATTTGCAATCATACCGATGTCATAGTTAGTCGCCGCTATACAGCGCCTGTGTGAGCTTAGGTTGATGTGACTTGCTCAAGGACACGCCACATTGGTCACCCATTCCGATGATGGCAACACCCAACGTTGCTTGACATTTCTTGTGAACCAGAGTTCATTGATCACTCGATTACACATTTCAGATGTAGAAACTACATGTAGCAATAAGATACAGTCAGATTTTTAAAATATTCATTGATCACAGATGTAAATATAAACCCAGGTATTGAGAACCTTAGATGTAACCAGTAAAAACAAGGTTAAAAGAAATTAAGACTAAAAGAGAGAGTTCCTCTTTGATAAAAGCATGTATTAATCCATTTGAAATACTTTCTGTGAAAAAATAAAACCATTTGGATAAAAAAGAAATACCCAGAAAGGTGCAAAAAATTGAAACATGAAAAGTATATTGTTCAGTTGAGAAAAAAAAATTATAGGAAAGAAGAAAACTATAACCTATGCCCTCCTCTGATCCTTTGCTCTACCCATGCTGCCTCTACTCTCATAAGACAAGAACTTGATATTCAGGAAAAGCTTTTTTAATGATATCTCAAACTCGAGGTCTGTAATTCCTGGTGCACACGACGTCATTCAACAATCAACAAATGACCACGACGTGGACAGGTTTCCCCCGCGCTCATATGCCAATTAATCATTTGCGCACAACACCAACAGTTGATTGAAAACGAAACATGCTTGATTTTCATTCAACAAATACGCTAAATGAGCCAATGAGAGAAGAGGGAGGTCAAGGTCAAGGCCAGATGGGCTTTGAGAGCATTTTGAAAAGTTGAAAGGTCAACGCTTCTTGGTTGCATAGTCCGCAAAGTCAAGTACTGTGTGAATGGAACTCGAGCCAACTGTTGCGTGTGAGTTGGGTCATTGTTGCATGGTGTGTTGCGGAGTTGTACCCATCTGCACTGGACCCTAAGTAATGTTGCCTAAGAGTAAATTTGCCAAATTTAAAAAAAAATTGACTGACTTCCTTGGGTAAAATCTTATGTTCTATTTAAAAATCACTTTGAAAGAAGTGTTTAGATGTATTTGGGGGAAAGCAAGTAGGCTACTTAGTACTTTTAGAACAGTGGTTATAGCATTCCCGGGAAGGTGTGGGTCGCTTTGTGGATACCTGCCAGCCACAGATAACTAAAGGGATCATTTTCAGACCTGCTAGACGACTACACTTTTGTCCTGAAACCTCCTCTAACTAAAGGGATCATTTTTACACCTACAAGGCAACCTCACTTTTGTTCTCAAACTCCCTCTAGTAATGTATCTAATACACACACTTTATGATGTGGCCATTGTGTTTTTTCATAAGATAGAAATGCTTCTAGCTTTAGACAGTGACAAACTTCAGGAGTATGAGAAAATCTTAAACTCTTCATTGAGCATCTGAGGAAAGTGAACAGATGTTGGCGAGTAGATCAATACGAGATAGTTTGACAATGAGGTTTGTCCAAACCCTGGTAGTTGTCTTCAATTTCAATAGGTTTTGAGCACACTGGAAGAAATTATGGATTTTTAAATATAGAGAATACCAACATGTTCTGTGTGACAGATTATTGATCTTTCAACAGCTGTGCTCACTTGAGAGCAGTTTCAATCAATAACGTTTTTCTGAAAGTTTAATGTTTGATTTTGACTATTTACTCATATCTTTATGCACTGTGTAGTGTGACGTTTGACATGGTAAAATTTTCGTTAGAAATAAAGTTTGACAGGGATAAGGATATGTTCATAAGGACCAAGTTTCACCAAATGTCTTATGGTTTTTCTTAGTAGAATTTTAAAACTAGTTTGTATCTTGTTGTTGCAACAAATTTCATTGAAAGCACTTTGCTGTCTTTCTTTCATTGCCTTTTTTTGTGTGTTTTTTTCAGTGGAAGTCTTGAAGGCAAGAGAATAAGGCCGAGCTACGCTGAAATTTTGGACAACCCTATTGGTTACTTCTCTGGAGCTTATCAGGAAGACTTTTCCGATTTATTTGTCACAGTTCAAGTTTACAACAATGGCATGCCAATAACATTGCCAGTTCAGACGTCACACAAATCATTCACATCCAGGTGGAAGTAAGTGATCCCTGTTTTTGTATTCATGTGAGGTAGCCAGGGTATTTCAGTCTGAGGTTGGGCTGACTGTTTCAGAGATATCATGGTGTAAACGGAAGAAATCATGTTGGTTGTTTTTTGTTTATGATAAATTTTCTACATGCCTGTTGTATTAGCACTTTGTAGTCACACAGGCAGAAGGACAAAGAACGCTATCGGTCAAGCCCAGTTGACTGTGGGCCTGGCGCATAGATGTGCCGAGTGACTGGATGGGTGAATTCAGATTGGCGCATACGCCGAGTAACTACAAAGTGTTAAGATTTGCTGAAATGGCCCTAAATGCTTTTTTATTTTATTGTATTATGCAACCCCCTAAACGGTACTCATCAACGAATTTTTTTTAATTCATGAGACATCGCAGTCATCAATATTCCTCAATGTTATGCTCTTTTTACATACACAAAATATCAACTGTTTGATATTGTTGTGGTTTTTACTTGTTGACTATTGCCGATACAGTCAAACCTGTCCTGGAGACATCCCGTCCAAGACAATTGCCTATAAAAACAGCTACTTCCTCTTTCCTCCCTTGTGGTTTTTTTTTTTTCATATATAACACCGTCCAAGATAAACACCTTTTTTCTCGGCAATTAGTGGTCATCTTGGGCAGGGTCCTACCTCAACTTTAAACCTGACTGTCTGGAAACTAAGCAATATGTTGGCTTTGTACACATGTGAATAGCACATTAATCTGTCCTTACTCAACATCTGACCTCAATCTTTGAAGTATGGTGTGGATGTTGCCGAACATTTGATTCAGATTTCTCTAAACACTCACTTTGATAATTCTATGTACCTTTCAGCTGGAATGAATGGCTGTCCCTGCCCATCAAATTCAGTGATTTACCACGGGATGCATTGTTAGCATTCACAATATGGGACTACTATGGAACAGAGGGTATGATTCCCATTGGAGCCACAACTGTCCCTGTTTTTGGAAAGAGAGGGTATGGATATTGAGCTTTATTATTTACGCTAATGATACACACTTATGTCTCTATGCAGTATTCTTGCAATGTAAATGATTTCAATAATTTATTTTTGAGGGATTTACTTTTTATCCTCTTAATCCGGTGTCTTGATAATCATGAAACAATCTTGACCAATATGACAGGAAGAGAATTTATGTAGATCACTGTAGATGTTATACCGTATATACTCATGTGTATAACACAAGGAGTTTTTCCAAAATTTCCTCTGTTCAAGTTTACCCCTGTCTTGTACAGGAGATAATTCTCAGGAATCAATATCCAATTGTGGAAACAAGGGTGACAAAGCTCATAAAAAGGGGAAAGCTGAAACTACCTTTCATCGCATTGATCTTGGTTGGACATCGGGGCTTGATGCAAAATACCCACAGATATGGTGGTCAGATCATTTAAAGTATGAAGAATTTTTAATGACCTTGATGTCCTTTTTTCCTTTTGGCCTTGAAGACATACAAGTATAGAATAATGATATTGATTCTTGATCTATCTGAAGTTTACCCCCCATCTTATACACACGGCATAAAAAAGTGCTCCACTTTAAAGGATCAAAGTCTACCTCATCTTATCTATGAGCCGTCTTATACACGAGCTCATATGGTACATGTATATGATATATAAGAAAAGTGTATGAAAGATTGAAGCTAGACTTCATTCATTCATCAACTGACACAAACTAAAGTAAGAATTCCCAAGGAATGAAATCCAAGTGATATGGTGAAGGTTCTTTTGCATTTGTTGTCCTCAAAATTAGAAACACCCTCCCACAAAAATTGAGAAAAATTGATTAAAAGATACACACAATCCACTTGAAAACACATTTTTAAGATAATCAAATTCTTTCATTCATTATCGTCAGTGAATGTTCTTTGCTTATGTATTGTCTTTTTTTTATGATTATTCACTAAAAGCCCAGAGCTTTTTTTCATAGTGGGATAAAGCGCTATATAGATGTTGTTTATAGTTGTTTATTACTATTATTATCATTATTGTAGAATAAAAGATGCCATGTACTTCCAATGAGTATCATTATCAAACAGCCAGATCTTTTTCATGAGAGAGATGATCTTTTTGTGATGAGACCCTTTTTTGTTCTTCATATCTGTATTCGATCAGCACCCTGAGAAAGGGCATGCATGACTTGAAAGTTTGGCCTGAGAGTGAACCAGACGTTGGAACACCATCGAGCACACCAGGGAAGTCAAAAGACGCCAATGATCGAATGACCCAGTTAGCTAAGGTACCATCAATGTTTTCAAATGTGATTTAATCTTAAGAGTAATTATGCTATTGCATACATTGTTGAGTTGGGCTTCTATCTTATTTGCTGAGACACTGAATTTGAACTGTTGGACTCAGGTGGTTAGTACAGCCATCTTTTGGTCACTTTTTTGTTTTTTAAATGATTTCATTTTCCTTTTGTGTGTGTGTAAAATAGTTTTAACAGTATTGCTAATCAGAAGTGTCAGATATTTACCAATCACGATTAGTACTAGCACTGATATTGGTTCTTCAAGTGTACAACACTTAGATGTTTAAAACCTGAAGTTATAGGATTAAAAAGGAAGTCTTTGATTTTGATTTTATATGGATTGTCAGTTTTACAAAATAAGTATTTGTTTGTTCAAGAAATCAGCCACACACAGTAGATTCAAGACATTTCTTAAACTTAAATTATCAGCTCATCTGTACTTTTAGAGTCAGTGAACGGTTGTTATTGAACTGTGATAGAAATTTAGCATTTATTGTGTTGTTTGAACATTTCAGTTGGCCAAAAAGCACAGAGATGGTCATATGACAAAAGTGGATTGGCTTGATCGCTTGACATTCCGAGAAATTGAACTGGTGAATGAGCAACAGAAAAGGGATTCAGAGTTTATGTATTTGATGGTGGAGTTCCCAAGGATACATTACGAAGGAATTCCATACACACTTGTCTATTTTGAAAAGGTTTGTGAGTTAAAGCTGAGCAGGAACATTGTGCTAAGTTTTCTCTTGTAAAATGGAGTGTTTTTACATCATAATATACTCGTGTATTAATGCATCTTTACGATACTTACTACCATGATTATTAGAATATGCTTTTCATGTTGAGGTAGATAATATAAAAAAACCCACCCAAAGTTTTAGCTATATTTGATATAACCACCCTTTCCACTGAATAAAATAAGATATTTTAAATATTATTGGCCACTCCCATCTCCAAAGTCAGACTGATTCTGTTTGAAACTTATTACATCTGCTAGGGTGTAGAAAGAAGAGGGAGAGTCTCTGAAGTAAGGTAAACTACTTTTTAAAATATTCTCAAAGTCTTTAGGCTATTTACTTACGTTATTATTATTGTATGTTTAAATTACAAGGTTTCTGTTATTGTGAGCTGCTTTTTTTCCTCTAAGAGTTGTTGTTTTGTCTAAAACAGTCAAAGAAGCTGGTGACTCCATAAATAAATAACTAGAAACTAACTTGTGTGATTTACAATGTTTAAACTTTGAACATCTTTCTCTTCATACAGGATGGGGATAGGGCATATGAATTCAGAACACAAAGGGATATTGTAACCATCAATGATCCAGAAATGTTAATGGTGAGTTTTGTTTCTAAAAAACTGTTTTGGAAAAAAGTACCTGGACTTTATTTAGCAAACTTGGGCTCAGATCAATCTAAATTGGTTAAGAAAGAGGAGATAAGTAAACAGGTACAAAAATGGGTACACCAAGCTAGGTACAATATCATTTGGTATTTTTTGGTCACGTTTACAAAGGCTCTCTTCTCACTGTGTTCAATGTTCAGCACCTTGTTTATTAGCAGCACAGGCATAATTAATGTGATAAAAGAATTCATCCCAGACTATATAAACGTATCTAGGATGAATTCTCTCACTTTGATATTACCTGGGCTGCTGATGCTCATTACAGACCGGCGCAGTGGTGTAATGGTTAGGTTCTTTGCCTGTCATGCAGAAGGCCCGAGTTTGATTTTTTTTCACTCTTAGGTAGGGTCGAAGTAGCCCGTCTCTTAAATGACCCTACAGTGTTGCAGGGGACGTAAAACTGGTAACCGAACCTAAAGCTGCGGATGCTTGTCACACTGAACACTTGTAAGTTAGGAAATAAGACTTTGTTATACTTGTGACTTAACTTGAGTTTTCCATTGCTTTTCCGTATTAAAATATTGCATTATAAAATCAGGTCATTATGTTCTAACCACAAGGATCAATAAGGTCATGATTTTTTTCACTTTCTGTCACTGCAGGAGAACATAGTGGAAGCAAAGCACCACAAGCTTGCCCGCAGTCTGCGGAGTGGACCAAGTGACCGTGACCTCAAGCCAGATGCGCACACTCGAGACTTGCTCAATGTAATCCAATATTTCCTATTTCGTTTTACGTAAACCATTTAAAAAGAAAAAAAGAAATGAATTATATTTTTCTCTAATCTAGTGTCTTTACCAATACAAAAATTTAAGACGGATGTTAAGAAAACAACTGTTCCATGTGATGAGCTTTTTGTATAGGCCTATGTACAATATATGAAATTATTACAAAGATTGATGATTTTAAAGAAAGTAAGTGTTTCATGCAACAGCTTTCGACCAACTCTTTTGCAGTTTATTTGTAGTTTTGACATATGGTGTCAGGGTGTCCAGCGAAGTCGTAAAGTCTGATTTTGGTAGGATTTTCTTTGGCTGGTCGGAAAAGTCCGAATTTGGTCGGAAAAGAGCAATCTAAGTCGGAAAAACTATGCGGATGAAATTTTTTAGCACATAACAAAAACAACTACATGTAGAAGTGATCTTCCAAACGTGAAGCATAAGCTCCCAACTCGCTCTCTGCCATTGACCTCGGTAACCCGACTGTACAACGGTCAGGGGACAAGCTTCTCTCTTTCTCTCTCTCTCTCTCTGTCTTTGAATGCACGAACGTTTCTTCATCTCTCGGCATGGGCCTATCAGCGCTCAGAGGTCACCAGGGTCAATTACCCATACGCAAGATGGATGGAAGCTCTCTTTAGGTTTCTGCCTAACCTAACTACATGTATATTAATTTAAACTATTTCTCCGGAAGCGCCGTTCCTTCATATAAATTAATTGGAAATACAGAGGTATTCTCACCTTACGTATCGGTAACTGTTATAAAGATATTCCCATATATACAAATCACCATACAAGAAAGACAGAAATTCGTGCGGTTGGGTGGATGAATCTAATGCAAACTGTTGCATCTGTTCTGTCTTCATCGCCCCCTGCTGAGTCGTACGCATGTTCAAAGCAAATGCACTGCGTGAGGCGCCTTTATTTGTGATAACATAATGGGAATCAAAACGCGAGGCTTTCCATGCGTCGGTGGTTTTAGCCAACAGAGATTTGGAATGA
>JAUKPP010254019.1:0-12407 GCA_032273245.1 Phyllaplysia taylori
CTCTCTCTCTCACGGTCTCACTCTCTTTTTGTCGCTCTTTTAAAAAAAACCCATTTCCGACGTTCTTTGAAATGCCTAATCGGACTCTCACGTTAATGGTCCTAAGCATATCGTGCACTGACTGTCTGCTTGTGTGGGTGGGGGGGGGGGGGGATAACCAGTTTTGAAGAGACAACTTGCCTTGCCAAAGACAAAGATAGTAATAAAGCAATCTGCCATATTTTTGCCATTACATTCCTATCTTTCCACCTTTCCCTTTTCTCTCATGCCTTACATACATGCAAATTTAAATATTTATTTATTTTCTTTTCCCCTGGACGGGGATTGAGGCTTACAGTTCAGTAATGTAAGGTCTTCAAACATCCTGTATAAAATCTACATCAGTGGGAATGCTACTATTTACTTTTTTCTATGCTGGAACTAATTAATTTTGTTTTGGATTTCCCATGCACGCTTCTTAAAGCTTTAAAGGCTTCAGCCCGCTGGTCAAGCCCTGAGCTATAATAGGCCTACTTCGTGGTGGGGGAAGAAGAGAGAGAGAGAGAGAGAGAGGGAGAGAGAGGGAGATAAAGAGAGAGAGAGGGAGAGAGAGAGAGAGAGAGAGGGGGGGGGGGAGGGTGAAAGGGAGAGAGAGAGAGACTCGTTCTTTTGTTTTCACACCGGCTTCACCAGCATCCGTTGAATCCCTATGGCTTCCACACAACTAGTTCACGTCCATGGCATATTTTATAAGAACAGTTAGAGAACTGAGTACAACTTGGTGAAAGACGCTTTTGAACAAATTTGATATGGTGCAGCTACCACGATGCTATACGGTTTAATTGAGTAAGCAAGATGGAGAACACCCACATAGTATGAGAACATCGTATACAAGTGAAATAGTTGTCGTTGAAAGGGTTCTTCGATAAAGTAAGGAAGACGTAAATGGACAATTTACACAATGTTTTCGCCTGACAAGGCCTTATCTACACAATGCACTGTTTACCTTAAATAATAATAATTAAGGCGTTGGACCCATTTCACGTAATATTGGATTGCAGAGCAAGTTAGTTTGTAGAAACTTCATTTAGAATATGCTAACTTTTTTAGCCTGTTTTAGCCTCTTGAATACACTTTAGTTGTTTAAAAGGCTTTTCTAGGGTAATTCCACCTTGTTGTGTCTGCAAGCCGCTCCTGCTGAAGTGCGTCTTAACTAATGTATCTGGGTTCATGGGAAGGGAGGGGAGGAGGGGGGGGGGGGGGGGGTTAGGTGGGCCTAAGAATAAAATTTTGCCTCTTTTCAGTTATAGTTCCTTTTTTATACTACTAGGGGGACCTGACTTAATTAAGCATCGGAACCATAGAGTGGCATGTTTCCCGACATTTGTACGATTTCTATATTCATAGTTCTACGGAATCCTTAGGGATTCAACTAAATAGCTTCTGCGTTCTTATCCTGTTGTGATTAAGTGTAAACAGAAATGTGTGAGAAACTCGTACAAGTGTATAGACATTTCTCTTCAATGTTGCACTATGAGGTAAGACTAAAACCATGCTAATGACATTTAGTGCAAAGTAAATTTATGCTTCGCGGCAGAAAATAAATGGCGGATTTCAGAAACAGAGGTATTCTTTGGTTTTTTTTCTTTTTGGGAATTTCTGAAAAAATTCAATATTTTCTCTAGCCTGAAAGTCCAATCATATAACAAGATTCTTTTTTAAACTTTAAGGAAAAAAGTAAATTAATAAGTCTCAATTCGACACAAACTTTGCAAAAAAAACAACAACAACCAACAATGTTCTTTAATTTAAGTTATTACCAGTTTCTATAACCTACAACCCTTTTTTCATCGAATTCGCAAATACTGAGTTTTGGAAAACCAATCTTCAAATATGTCTTACTAAGCCATTCCTTTTGAAAGAACGTGATTTTTGCTCTGATTTTCTGGAATAAAAATAGTTCTTTCAAGAAACACGACCTTTGAATTTGAGCATTGAATAAGAATACCTAAAGGTCATTTGGTCTGAAAATGTTGCAGTTCTACCTGGCCCAACTACAAAAGCTGAGACGGGGATGTCACAACTATAAGAGTAAGATGGCTGATCCGGGGTGGCGCTCAGATTGATAAACTGATTCCATTACAAATATGACGAGCACTGCCTTCGGTAAGACGTGGGCTGCTTGGCTAGGCAATAAGTTGTTTAAAGGAAATTTGGATAAACAAGTGCAGCTATATTATATGAAATTCGATTAATTATTATTCAATAAAATATTTGTTTTCAGTCAGTTTGTCTTTTTTTCTCTCTCAGTTACTCGTACAATTGTTTAAAAGATTGTAAAGCGCATAGGGCTGACTTGATGCGCTATTTAAATGTAATCAATTGTTGTTGTTTTTTATTGTCGTCAAACAACTCTCGAGTTTGGTTTCGGTTTAATTCTTTTCTAATATAGATAAAATAAACGATAATTTATTTGAATTTAACCGATTCCCGATGATTGGACCTTTTATCGTATTGAATGTTGTCGGTCGAAGCAGCTTGTCTGGATGGCTAGTGTTTCAGAAATCTCTCGATAGAATTTCAACAAAGCGGTTTACAATGTTTGTTTTAAACATGAGAGCAGGATACTGTGAGCGTCTCTGTCTGGGAACGATGAAAGGTGGAGGAACTGATGTTGATAGCGATGTTGTTTCTTAACTAAAGCCTACATTAAATATTCATACCACATCTGCCTTTGTTTGACTTAAGTTCTTTAGTAATCTGCTTGTACGAATCAATACTCAGCTTATTCTGGCTTGGTGACAGAGTGTTTTGAGACAGTTGCTTTTGATTAATTGTTGGCTTGGTCTGGGTTTTTAAAAAAAATTAGCTGTATAATATGTAGGCCAATTGTTTCTTTGCTTCGTCACCATTGGCGTTAGTGAACTTTTGGATTGAGGTCAAAATATCAACTTAGCACTACCAGAGAGTGTATATTTAGAGAGGAGAAACGAAGCCTCTGTACAAGAATCTGGATCCTATAATCGAAGCGCGGTTAACAATAGTAAATGTTGCCTGTAGTACTACTAAACATAGATTTTTGCAGTGGACTTGGTTTGTTGAAAGATTCACGCTCCGTGGCAAAAGTGCAATACGAGCGTGGCCACAACCAAGCGCGGCCTCCCATTGACACTGCTTTTCTTGACTGCGCTTGGATACCATTATTACCCCAGCACACCAAGTCATCCAGAAACCTTCTCAACTTTCAGGAAAGCATACAGCGCAAGCTGCCATTTCACAGGCGCTAAAGCAATAGCATACGCACAAGATCGTTTGCTGTCTATAGCCGGGTAACCATCCACGCAATCACACTCGGGTGACGTGAGAAACTTCGTTTAAAGTGCCTTTCCCAAAGACACCACCTCGGGCCCGAGCTGGGATTCGAACCCACAACCTTCCGATTACGATTCCGGCAGCCTAACCACTAGATTATTGAACTCTTTCCCTTCCACCCTTCATACAACACCAACCCTCCCTAGTCAATTGCAATAATTTCCCCTTCACTACTACAGTACCACATTCTGATGTGAGTTGCTACGATCCTTGTTGCAGCATCCCTTGACCTAACGCTTCGGTGATTATCATGAATCAAAACGATCGGAAACAATTTCTCCTGGGTTTATAAGACTCGACTCCGAGTCGCGAGGGAAAAATCCGAATAATTGTTTTTTTGGTTTTGGCTTAGCGTGCCTTGCAACACTGTCAGGTCATTAAAGGGATGGACTACTTCGGCCCTGCGTGTCAGGGTCAACCCGCGCGGAGAGGGACATTGTCCCAGCAGAAAAACGAAGATAAGATGCTCGATCGATCAAACTGCGACACGCAGGCCTCTAACTCACGTCCTCTTCGTGATGGGCGAAGCGCCTAATCATCACACCATAGACTTCGAATAGGTAGGCTACTTACGAAAAAAGGTTAAAAAATAATAGAGCTGTCCCAGACATTAAAAACAGTGCACCTCCTGTGAAAACACCAGGGTTTCCCTGTACCAGAGGGGCAAAACTGCTGCTTCAATGCATTGGATAGAGTGAACCCTACTGTTGGTTTCTTTTTCCTGAGAGAAAGCTTTATACATATTGTAATGTACAGTCAAACCTGTCTAAGACAATCACCCACTGTCGAGAAAAATTAGTAGTTGTAGATAGGTGGTCGTCTTAAAGAGGGATAATTTATGTAGAAAAACAATCATTTTGGAGTCGGTGGAGTGTGATCGTTTGTGCCGTCTTATACAGGTGGTCGTTTGAGCAGCTTCAACTGTATATCAAGTTTGGTTGTTGTTTCTTCTTCTGTTTTAGAGACTCATTTTTTAATAAACAAACGAAAGAGCTTACAAGAAACCAATGCAATTAATAATACTTTAATTCTTCATCTGAACTCTAGCAAATTCTTTTGCTGTCGAAGCCGGGTACCCATTTCTACTTTAAAAAGTGAGAGAAATATTGGCCTATAGTGCCGTTCTTCGGGATAATGCCGATATGTGCCGAGCCTTGAATTCCTGATAAACATTACTCATTCTGGTAATTCCGGGTTTAAATCCTAGGAGGTTCATCGGGATTTTTTCTGAGGGTTCCAACCCCCATCCTGTCGGAAATGGACGTAAGATTCGGATGTGCCGCCTCTCAAATGACCTAGTAGTGTTGCAATAGGCGTTTAACCAAAGCCAACCCAAAACTCTTAAAATTCAAGGATACGAGTCCTGATCCTGTCGTCTAACCACTAGAGTAATATTCGGTTTATCAGTGATTTAGAATGATTTGAATAATCGAATTGTTTATCCCGTTTCCTCGAACCCTTCGGCTGGACATTGATTGCAATGCAGGAGTCCATTGTGCACTCCGTCACCCCTGGGGGAATGAACACTTAGGCCAGTGAGCTATGGACGCTTTGTGAGCGATGGCTACACATAACCGGCTGTGACGTGCCGCAAGATGAATGTCACGTGGTATGAGAAGAACCGGAAGCAGAATTGGTTGAGAGAGTGTGTAAAGAGAGCATGGATATCTAACCTTTGTGTGTGTGTGCGTGTATGTGTGTGTGTATGTGTATGTGTGTGGGTTTGTGGTTGAGATACTATGTCTCCCCTCCCCTCTCTCCCCCCCCCTCTCTCTCTCTCTCTCTCTCTCTCTCTCTCTCTGTATGTGTGCGTGTACGCGTGGAAAAATAATGGAGAGTGGGTAGGTGTGAAGAGACCCGATAAGACTCCTAAAAACATATCACGTACATTAATTGCAATGTCAACAGTCTCAACACTTTCCATATTCGAAAACATTGTCAAAAAGAGCTCTGTTGGGTCAGCAGTTTTACGTCCCTTGGTACACTCGAAGGTCAATAAAAAGACGCGCAGCTCTGTATAATATGCTAGGTGTCAGTATTTGATATTACTGTATATTAAATTTATGTTCTGATTATATGTACCACGGCGACAACGTTCGAAAAATCTAGGTCCGAAGGGATACAGTTATATGGAGATATCTCAATAAAAGAGCAATACACACAAATCCCAGCTGGCATAAAAACCCACAGGTCCATTTCGTTAATGAAAATAGATGCCTTAACTAGGTATAGTGGGAAAGGAAATTTTGCCAAGGGAGTGGCCTAAATGACTATCAACGGGTGACTGACCATTACAATATAATATTATTGGCCTAAATGACTATCAACGGGTGACTGACCATTACAATATAATATTATTGGCCTAAACGACTCTCTATTGGGGCGAGATACATCGTGCAGACACTGAAGCTGGGCAATGAATCGTTTATAAAAGGAAAAAGAAACCGGATAATTATGCCTGTTTATTTGTGAACTCCGATCAATTTGAATGAAACATTCATTTTCTGTGATAAATGATAATTTTGTTTTATGGAAAATACCACACAATTTCATACTTTAGACTTTTTTGCTCCTTTTCCATAATAAAATGATTTTGAAGAAATACAACCCTGAAAGCGGCTCCTTTCCAAATTGAGTCGGTATGAAAATGAATCCGAAAACAATTAAATACGAAGAATATGAATTTCTAATGCATAGCATCCCAGAAAGACAGTTAGGAGTTATGTCATCGTAAAATATTAGTTTGGTTTGAGTTTTAGAAAATAGCCTACTCTTCTAAATTTATTGAAATACCGAATATTGTATGAATATTTTGGGTGTCTCTCGTTTGTAACCGCTCTACCAGATTACAAAGAGCGTAAAACATTTTTAAAAAACTCTCATTACTACTTACAGTCAAACCTGTCTAAGGCGACCACCCTATGTCGTGAAAAAAGTGGTCGTTTTAGACAAGGATATTATATAGAATAAAATAATGTAATTTGGGAGTCAATGGAAAGTGGTCGTTTGTGCGTGGTCATCATTTACAGGTGGTCGTTTGAGCAGGTTCAACTGTATTCATCTTTTCCCCCTTGTCTTCCTTACTTCCCTAATTCCCTAACCCGCATTAGGCTAGCAGATTCAGTAGTTCTCCTGCCGGCATGTCTGCATTGCCATTGATTTCTCGAACATTATTGGTTCCTACCGACATGGGCTGTAATGAACGTCTTGTGTATTACATGACCTTTGGAGACCAGTGGCTCGTTCAGCTGCCTTTGTGAGCAGCCAGGGCTACCGTGTAGAACATGCCTTGATTACTGGACCTTACAGCTCCGAGTATTTTACTTTATATGGCTGTGCTGATAGATCCAACAAATTTACACGAAGCGTAGATTCTACAAGTTGGTTTGTTCTCTTGACAGTTGTGAAGAGCCGGAGCTGACGTCTAGTAGGCAACATGCCATGGTTACTGAACCTTACAGTCCCGAATATTTTACTTTATATGGCTGTGCTGATAGTTCCAACAAAATTACATTAAGCGTAGACTCTACAAGTTGGTTTGTTCTCTTGACAGTTGTGGTTAGCCAGAGCTGCCGTCTAGTAATCACAGATGCCACGGTTACTAACTCGTCTCTGCAGCCTCTACTAATAGACGTAATAAACGTGTACTCATACATACCAACAAAATTATATGAAGTGTAGGATCTACGAGTCATCTTGAAAATCTGACATTAAAAAAGCCAACATTGGTCAAAAGGCGTGGGATTTAGAGTGGGATGCACAAAGCTAGTCGGTCGTTTTTTCGACTAAATGCTCAATTCCATAAAAGCGTAATTTCGATACGTGAGTAATTTTCAACTTGACTCACCCCGCCAGCACGTGATTTTGTGAGCTACTGTGAGTATTGCGGGTTATGGAATAGAACACTTAGAAGAAAAAACTTGCGACTAGTTCGTGCATCCCACTACTAATCTGACCGTCGGGCCTGGTGTTAATGTAGTGTTACCCTTAGTCTCCACTTCCCCTCGTTTGGAGCACTTAGCAATTCTGGTGCATTGAAGATGTAGGAGTAAGTGCATAGTAGCACCTTTTAGTCTCTACTTCCGCCCTTTTAAACACTTAGCATATGTATGTGCAGCCTATTAACACATTCTGCGCGACCAAAGTCCTTAGAGGGTTTGTCCTGTCTGTGTGGGCGTCACTTGGTGTCCTCAGGTGAAAGATACGACAATGTTCCACAAGTTCATGAAAGTCTTCCTGCGGAAAAGTAGCTCGTTAGCTTTATCAAAACTACTAGCACAAAAGTTTGTTACTTTGTATTGATGTTAAAACCACTGTAAGTTTATTTCAGTCCCATTGTCAGAAATTAAGTAGGTTACGACAGCGCTACAGGTTAAGAAGAAGGTAGAGAAAAAGATGACACAATAGCACTACAATAGCAGCAGCCAATCTCTCAAATATAAGCTTGATGTTTTGTCAAGTGTTTGCTTTCTTTCTCTCTCCATCTCTCTCCATCTCTCTCCATCTCTCTCCATCTCTCTCCATCTCTCTCCATCTCTCTCCATCTCTCTCTCTCCATCTCTCTCCATCTCTCTCCATCTCTCTCCATCTCTCTCTCTCTCTCTCTCTCTCTCTCTCTTTGTCCTTGCTTTCAGTCTCTCTGCTATTTATATTTATTTCTGTCTATCATGCTCTCTCTTTCCTCTCCTTTGTTCTCTCTTCCTGTCTCTCCTTCTTTCCCTCCCAGTCTACCCACTGCACCCCTCATCTATTTATCTCGGTCCCCTCCTCCCCCTCTCTTTCCTTCATCCCATCTCCTTCTTTCTCAGGTATTTTGTTGTGATCAATACCCTCTCAACACAGTAAGTTTCCCCTCCAAATAAAAAATAAAGACGTTTGCAGATTAGTATTAAGGAATGCGATGAAAATGGAATGCATAAAAAAAGAAGACAATCAAAGAACAATGATATTGGTTGCAAACATGTGGAGGTAAGAGGAAAAGATGGTACGATGAGGAAACATAAGGACAAGGGGAAAAAGGAAAAGAATAATCTTTCTCCACTACCAGCTATAAAAGAAACAATAATAATACAGTTAAATCAGTTCAAACAACGACACGTATAAGACGATTACCTCCACAAACGACCACTTTCTCCAAATTTATTTTTTTCTATATAGTATTATCCCTCTCTAAGACGACCACCTGTCTAAAACGATAATTTTTTCTCGACTTTGGTTGGTCGTCTTAGACAGGTTTGACTGTACATCAATAAAAGCAAACATGATCCACAAAAGGAAAAGAAATAAATAAAATGAAAAATAGCCTCTTTCAAAACCAATCAACGTCCAGACAGCAATATAATCCTTTTCATCAGAACTGAAATAACTCTTTTAATACCAAGAGAGCTTAGGCATAGCTAGGATTTCAACATACAAGGAAAAACAAGCTGGTTTAATTCTAAATACCAAATCAATGGAACTTACATTAACATCACGAGTGTGTTAGTTAACTAAGAGAGTCTTCGACTTTCCCATCTCAGTTTGATCATTCGTTTTGAGATGTGACCCACTAAATCCTTGAGCTTTTCTTGTGTAGACGGAATGGAGTGATAATCCCTTCACATCAAGATTCATCTTGCCCGACTTATGTCTTGCGTGTGTTCACACAATGCTGCTCGACAAAGAAAAGGAAAACCAGAGCGAAAAACAAGAAAAAAACGAAGAAAATGGACATAGACGTCAAAAGACGTGGGAGTCCAAGGGAGACTTCTTAACAACAGGATCCACGCGGATTAAACATACGTGGTACCCCCTAGTCCCTGAGTCCGTAAATCTCACTGTGATCTTGTTTCATCAAATTTCTCTCTTATCCAAAGTCGTAAATTTAATACTGCCTAAAATTAGAAACATAGCCCAGGAGAATTACTACTGGATTTTTTTCCCTGCGCCTTTCGGGCTTGGGGAATGGCCTTTCAGTCCCAAGAGAGCCTGGACTGTTTTCGGCCTTTCCTCCAAAGTTTGCCCTGATAAGGGGGAACAATTGGATTAAAGACATAAAGACAGTGGTGCCTCTATAAACAGAGACCTTCGTAAGTCGTTAACTTAAAGACTACCAGAATTAGACAAATAGGCTAAAACAGCTAAAGGCACTGGTGCTTCTTTGAATAAAGACCCTGTAACTTTCTGAAGTCGTATTCTCTTAACTTTTCTTATGATGGCCTAAAGTGTTGATAATTAATAACGTCAAGGAAATCCTTTTTTTTTCATTTTCGTATAATAATATATTGTATCCCATACGACCCTAGTCTTTAATTTTCTTTTCCAAAACATTAGGCTATGCCTAAAAGGTTTTTCCTTGTTTAGAACGTAAAACTGGTAACCAAACCAAACAAAAAAATCTCCTTACCATTGAGTATGGAGGGTCTTCTACTGTGAGCTTTTTTGTTTTGTTTTTGTTTTTTGTTTTTGTTCTATATTCCTTCACTTTTCTCCATTCTATTCATTATGACATATTTATCCATTAAAATCATGTTATACAGTAGTCTACGCTTAAGATCCCGATGGTTGGAAGCAGTGAAATCGAGGGATCTTAGGCGAACGGGACGTTAGCCGAATCATCAAGTGGAAGGCGTCGTGGAGAGCACGAGAGAGATGGAGGAAGTATAGAGATGGGGAAAAGATAGAGACGTTGTAGTCTATCCCCCCCCCCCCCCACTCCCCTCCTCCGCCCATAATTGAGCTTAGCAATAGAGATTTAATCAAATTCACGAAAGTCAATGATTGATAACGTGACGGGACGTACAATCTGAACAGTTATAGCACGCCTTTGTAAACTATTTTCTAAAATCTGGGACCTTAGACGTATCAGCCTTTTCAAAGCGGGATCTTAGGGGTCACTTTTACATCGTTAAAATTCTGTTTTCTCCAAACTGCGGGACGTTATGCGAACCGGGACCAAAAGCGGCGGGATCTTAGGCGTAGACTACTGTACTGTGCATTGTGGTTTGGCTGTGTTTTATCCTCTTTCCTACTTGCACTGGAAAAAGAAATAACACCAAAACAACAATCATATCGTTGATTGTTTAGCAAAGAGACGAATACACATTTACGGTCTTTGTACTATTCGCCCTTATGCAAACCAACTATCATATTATTATCCTTCATTGATTTCCTTGTCCGGCATTTGCCGTGTCTTCTACTGTTTTTCTCTCCCGTGTCCTCATCAGGAGTTGGTAATCCTGGGCTGAGCCGGAAGATGGCTGTCGAAATGTCTGGAGTTGGCGAGATCAGGACGAGACGGGGTCACTTTGCATCACTGGTCAGTCTCCAGTAGTGGTCAAGCTCTGAGTATGCTTTGAACAAGGCGATTTTTTTGTATAGGCGATGTAGTTTCTCATGCCTATAGGAATAATACTATTCTTTGTATGCTAGGAACTGTAAAACCCCCTCGTTCATTAAGAGCAACACGATTTTTTCTATGATGAAACATACCAATTTTTCGTATCTTTAATGATTTATAATATTGTTCGTTCCCTTGAATTACTAAAACACTTAAGATAGTAGAATGTCAATTTACATGAGACAAAAGAAGGACGGCTTTAAAATATTTTAAGAAAAACAATATTTCGTTATTTCTAAGAAGAACAGCTTCCTCTTTTAAGAAAGACAATATATTCTTTTTGTGTTAAAAACACTAAGATTATTTTGTTTTCATTTCAACAAGATAATCTTTATGCTTACGATGATACGATTCTTCGTATATAAGTAAAGAAAAGACTCTCAGTGTGTTAAGAAAAAGCAGATTTTAAATGCGAATGAAAAAGCAAGATTCGTCGTGTGCTTTAAACAACAAGATTATTCGTGTGTTTAGAACTCTAAGTTTCCACAAGGGGTTGGAACAACAAGACTCTCTCCTTATGCTTGGAGCAAAAAGCTTAAATGAAGTAAGAGCCAAGAACAAGAGCAGATCTGCAGTTTAACTACACTTATCACGAGAGAGAAAAACAGAGAGAGAGACAGAGAGAGACAGAGAGACAAAGAGAAAGAGAGAGAGAGAGAGAGAGAGAGAGAGAGAGAGGAAGAAATTAAAACAAAGACGAATCTTTTCCAGCTGTTTGGTAATTAAGAAGAACTTTTTGCTTTTTCCTTATTTATTACCTATATGGTCATGTTATTGTAATGTCAAGCAAACATGATAGGTTTATTGGCCTTTACTTGGTAAGTTGATCAACAAGTGGCCTTCTGGTTTCACAACAACATTGTAGACAGTTTTAACGTCGTATTAGCCCAAGCTTGCAACTTGATATCCATATAATCAAGTAAAGTGAAGATAGTGAACACTAGTCTTCAATGGAATAAGCCGATTTCTTTCGGGTTCGGATTCGACATTTTCCAGAATGTTTGTTTTCCAAAGGGATGAGCGAAATTTCAACAGGCTTGTAGCACACGTCGGCAGTATGTTCTACGGAATCTCTATTTTCTCCCGCGACAGTGTCCCTCTCAGCCCGGGTTGGTCCTCAGACATTTAAAGTTAAAGTTATTTTTTAAAGAGGCACTAGCTTCTTTGGCTGTTTTATCTGAGGGTCGAAGTGGCCGTCCCTCAAATTACCTAACAATGTCAAAATTGACGTCCAGCCAAAAACCAAACAAAATCAGTGGTTACGGGTAACCTTTCTTCAAAACAGACAGCCGTGATGTGTTTTTTCCACCTTTCTCTACACTTAGCTCCTCCCCAACAAACCAGTGCTTGTTTTCAATCCTTTTACATCCTGGTTTTGAAATGGGGAGATTGTGTTAACCCTGCATCCTTGAATAATTTATAGGAAAGAATTAAGAGCACCTTGTTTTCAGTGCTCAACCAATCCGTAGGGACGGACCCCACAAAGCTCTTAGTGCCAAATTTCCCGTGGAAAGCGTAGGTTGGTTTGATGTAGCACTATTGATGTACCCTCCTTATATTCCAAAAGTGGTTAGTATCATTTGGTGCAGAGAGAGAGAGAGAGAGAGAGAGAGAGAGAGAGAGAGAGAGAGAAAGAGAGAGAGAGAGAGAGAGAGAGAGATGTTTTTTTCACTGAGTG
>JAUKPP010254030.1:0-12407 GCA_032273245.1 Phyllaplysia taylori
TTATATATCTCTATCTCTCTCTATCTCTCTCTCTCTCTCTCTCTCTCTCTCTCTCTCTCGCTCCCCCCCCCCACTCACAATCAGTCATTTTTGTCCGCCTTTCTTTCATTCTTTTGTCCCCGCCTCCCCCCCCCCCCCCTTCCCCCTACCGATACCCCGCACATAATTTTGCACAGATAAACACATTAGATTTAGATGCAGAGAAACCGATAAATAGGTAGAGATATAAAAATAAAGAAATGGATGGAAAAAGAAAGAAAAACAGAAAGATAAAACGTACCTAAACATGAAAGAACCGAAAAGAAATGTATAAAGAAAAGAAAAGAAAGAAAATAGGCAGAAAAAAAAGACAGGCAAAAAATAGCCATGTGCATCTATGTGTCAGCCTAAAAGGTACGACTGCCATCCCCTCTAGGAAAGCCGCCCCATTAGTCAAGGGGGCGACAATCCGCGTGTTTATAGGCAGGAGTAATGTCGGTTGTCAAGGACGCGTGTCGGACGCGCGATAAGATCGCCTGTTGCTAGGGTGAACTTCTCGTCTAGGGATGGTTTACGGCTGCTCGTTTCACGCACGATTACGCACCGGTGCTACACAAGGGCACAAGAAAGCCAAAGATGATGTCTGCCCTCCTAAAGTTATTCTTTTTCATGCTCGTTTAATTGACTCTTTACAACCATTTGTGGCTGACATTTTAGACTAGATTTATGCCCTAAGGCCCTTCCTAAACGTATTGTAACTGGTTTTTATTTTTCTCATCTTCTTTCTCCTCCCCTCCCCTCCCCTCCCCCCTTCCCACACACCCTCGCCTCCCTTTCTCTCCGTGCGTCTCTTTCTCTATCTCTTCTTGCCCACTGTGACTGCCACAGTCTTACTCCCATATTGTTGTCTTTTTGCGTCTCTCTGTCTCTCTTCAAAGGTATCTCTTTGTGTCCGTATTTGGTTTGGTTTGTTAACCAGTTCTGCGTCCCTTAATTGACACTGTAAGGTTATTTTAAGAGACGGGCTACTTTGACCCTGCTGTCAGGGCCAACCCGGGCTGAGAGGGAATAAATCCCAGCAGAAAATAAATATATTGTTCTCGCTCGAAATCGAACTCGGGTCTTCCGCATGACTGATGAAGAGCCTAACCATTACACCATAGCGCCGGCACTAAGAGAGGGAGAGAGAAAGACGGAGGGTTTTGCAAAGAGAGAGACAGTGTGTGTGAAGTAATACGCATCGAGAGATTTAAAAAGCTTGAGAGTTAGAGAGAAAGACAGAGTGAGAGAAAGAGAGAGAGAGAGAGAGAGAGAAATAGAGAGAGATTAATTTCTCTGTGTTGTAAGAGCATGTTACTGGAGTATAACTATGTCAGTTTGGGAATTATAGACAATGTGAGAGAGAGAGAGAGAGAGAGAGTGAGAGAGAGAGAGAGGGGGAGAAAGAGAGAGCCAGAGAGAGAGAGAGAGAGGGAGAGAGAGAGAAGACTGTAGACATAAAAATAATAATTTACAGAAATACAGAACGCTTATAAAATTTCCCAGTAATGTAAGAGCAGGTGATAGGGGTATGCCCATGGCAGCTTGGGAATTATAAATATGAAGGAGAGAGAAAGGAAAAGAGAAGGGACAAGAGATATTGAAGGAAAGAGCGGAAGTGTGTGTGTGTGTGTGTGTGTGTGTGTGAGAGAGAGAGAGAGAGAGAGAGAGAGAGAGAGAGAGAGAGAGAGAGAGAGTGGATGAGAAAGAGAAGCAAACAGCAAAGAGAGAAATTGTAGAGATACGAAAAATGGTTTCTTTTTACTCGAAGAGCACTTTAGCGCAGCACGCCTATGTAATGACATCCGAAAGCAACATCTTAAATATCCCCTCCCAAATGCCCCACCTGTGGCAAGGGACATAGAGCAAGGCTAATGGTTTTCCCGGGTTGTTCCCCGTGTGTATAAGGGAGCGCACCTGTGCGAGGTAAAGCAAGGCTGTTCACCTATCACAAAAAAAGAAGGAAAGAAAATAATAAAAGAGAAAGAAAGTAAAAAGAATAAGAGAGAAAGAAAAAATAGCTGGACCGGGGGTTTCGGGAATCTTGTTGCAGTTTTTTTGTGTGTTTTTTAAAAATAGTTTTTTGCATGTATCACACAAAATAAGAAGGAAAGAAAACAGAAAAGAGACAGAAAGAAAATATACAAAGAGGAAAGAAAGAAAAACTAGTTGGAAGGTGAGTTTCGGGAATCTTGTTGCAGTTTTATGAGATTTTGCATAAAATTCTCTCTCTCTTTCTCTCTCTCTCTCTCTCTCTCTCTCTCTCTCTCTCTCTCTCTCTCTCTAACTCTCTAACTCTCTCTCTCTTTTCAGATGGGTGTGGAACAGAGTTCAGGCAAATATCAGCCAATATTCTTTTTGGAGAAAGAAAAGCTTCTGAATTCTCCAACGTTGAAATCTTGGAAATAAGAACAAATAAGGAATCTGTAGGTGTCTGGCATCTCTCTGGTAACATAATATAGGCCTATTCCTTCTCATCTTTCCTAATTTTGTTTTTTCTCCAGACAGGGTTGAAGTAGCTCGTCTCTTAAATGACCTTACAGTGTTACGGGACATACAACTGCTAACAAAAGGAGAAGCGAGCAAAACTGACTAGGCCCAAGTCTAGAGTTTGATACAAGTAGGACTTCCACTAAAACTGCTTTTTACCAACACCTGTTGTTGAGAACATACACTATTGGGCCCCATCTTGCTTGGGTTTTGGTTTGGTTACCAGTTTAACGTCGTCTTCAACATTGTAAGGTAAGTCCAGAGACGGGTTACTTCGACCCTGCCTGTCAGGGCCAACCAGGGATGAGAGGGAAACAATCCCAGCAGAAAAAAACTCCCAAGACTGTCCGGGATCGAACTCGGGTCTTCCGCATGCTTGGAAGTTTTACTCTTTAACAAGATTTTTTTTTTATAAATGCATACAAAATTAGAAGCTTTCCGACATTCAAAATTTCAAAGAATAACTCAGAGCAATAAAGAAAATGTTTGCTTTGTTTTTGTGTGTTTGTTGTTCAACTTCCTTCATCGGGATGACTGTTTTAGTTTGCCTAGTAAACGAATGCTGTTTTGCTGGGGATTGAAGGTCGTGCGGGTTCTATGTAAATTCTGTCGTTCTATCTGTTTCGCTTCCTCTCTGTCTGATCTTTTCTCCCCCTCCCCCTCCCATTTTTTGTCCCTTTCAATCGCCCGCTCCCACCCCCCTTCCATTACCTCCACCCCACTCAGACAAACCCAAAATAAAACTAAATAAAACAAGCAAACCAACCCAGAAACTGGCACAGGAAAGACCAAAAACAAATATTTATTTCTTCTCCACAATTAAACAAATCTTTGAATAGGAGACTGACACAGAGAGTTAATCTGTTTATAAAGTTAGTAACAGTTGGTTATAGAGGCACCAGCATTTTTGGCAGGTTTAACCTGAAAAACCCCTCCACTTAAACCCCCGTCTATATCCTTTCCACAGTTGCACAAACTGATCCACGTTGACCTGAGCTTCAACTGCATCGCGGAGCTGCCCGAGAACTTTGGCACCATGGACCACTTGGTCTACCTCAACCTCAGCAATAACGAACTGGTTCGATTCCCAGAGGACCGCATCGACCTGCTCGCTTCTCTGCTTACGCTGAATCTGTCTACGAATCATATCAACGCCATGCCAACTGACATGCCTTATTTGTATAGGTAAGACATAGGTTGTTTGTGGTCCGGAGTTCGAATCTCTTCTTAACCGTTTTGAATCTGTTTATAGACGAGGATGAGAGAGGCTCTTCAACAGAGATGCTGCAATAGAGATGCCAAAGGATTCGACAGAGTTTGTAACGGATGTGGAAATACAAACAGTAGTAAAAGTGTCAATACTCAACCAAAATGCAGAAGGTATGTCTACGAACCATGCCAATGCCAGGCCAACTGACATGCCTTATTTGTATAGGTGAGACATAGGTTGTTTGTGGTCCAGAGTTCGAATCTCTTCCTAATCGTGTTGAATCTGTCTACGAACCACATCAATGCCATGCCAACTGACATGCCTTATTTGTATAGCTGAGACATAGGTTGTTTGTGGCTTCGTGTTCGAATCTCTTCCTAATCACGTTGAATCAGTCCACGAATCTCATCATTATCGCGCCACTTAGTATGATGCCTTAGTTGCGTAGGTGACAATCAGTTCGTCTGTTTGTGCGTATTATCAATAATGTGGGAATAGATGGTTCGGCGGATGTTGGTTGTGGTCTATTCCATTCCTTTCTTTCTAATTGTAAATAGAATGATAATGGATTTCATTTATATAATGCATACATCCCTCACCCGTAAGCAGGCTGTGTGCGCTTTATAATCTGTTATTATTATAATGCATATATATATGTAATTCTTACCTTTATCCTTGCTTGCTTCCTGACACTTAATTACAAGCTAAAATAGGTTAAGGCTAGCGCCTCTGTTAATAACGTACTCCCTTACTCGGACACTGAACGACATTACAGCACTGACAGATCTTCAGCAAAACAACTGAACCTTTTTTTTAGCATTTACAATGTTGCATAATCTATAGGGGAACAGGGGTTCACTCAAACTAAGGTTCACAAGTAAAACAACACTGTATGCGAAATTAATTAGACTGAAAAGTAAAGGTCTTTAACGTTTCACACAAATGATTTTATTATCAACTGAAAAGCCGAAGAATTTTGATTGGTAACAGTTCTAACAAAAAAAAGTCCACAAATAATGCTTACAGTTTTAATACAAATACTCATCTCAACATTCTCACAACACTAAAACTGGTCCTCTCTCGTGGTCCTCTAACTGCCTGACTGATCTTAAAACCATATGGTACTCACATTGAAAAGGCGCTGTGGTCTGATGGTTAGGCTCTTTGCTTGACATGCGCAAGACTCGAGTTCGTCCCCCCATGTGGATGATCTATTTTTTTTTAATAACTGGGATTTTCCCCCTCTCAGCCCTGGTTGGCCCTAACAAGCAGGGTCGAAGTAACCTGTCTCTTAAATTACCTTACAGTGTTGCAGGGGACGTAAAACTGGTAAACAAATGAAACCAACTCAGATGAAACTGAGTGACTAAAAAAAAAATTTAAAAAATAAATTCCTCACACAATTACCTAACGAAGCCAATGATTTAAAAGAAGGGAAATAACTACGTATATTGAAAGTAGGGAGGTTATTATATTGGTTGTGTCCCTTTGACTAGAATTGAAATCATAGTCTTTCAATTTTACCCCTTCTTTTTGCAGACTTCATATATACATGTACATGTACATGTAATTAATCTGTTTCCTGGCATTCAAATTATATACTCATGTGCAAAAGTAACTTGACATTTTGTTTTCAGCGTGTTTCTTTGCTTTCCGTGTGAGCTACATGAAGAAAGAAAAATCATCTGGCTACATGTCTGCCAATTTTCATTGCAATCTGTTTACATTCGTTGGAGTTACAAGAGTTTTTACTGAAACAAGTCGAATTTGTTGCGTCGGAAACATTACAAAGAGCAAAAAACGCACTAATTTAGTGAGGGGTGTATCCAAAAACACTCTCAACAACCACGCGCATTCATCTCCTAATAGACTTTATAAGGGCATCAATGTCCGCTGGAGTAAGGTCATTCCAGGGTAGTTGAATTCCATTCAATAACTGATCTATACCTTTGATTTTCTTCGGGTAAAGCACTTGTCTAAGTGTTTAAGAGCAAAGAACCGCGTCAACAAAAGGAAAAAAAGTGTAAAAAAAAGGACAAGCAGCAGTAATTTGGTATGGTAGCCTACAAAGAGCTTCATACTTACTGACTTTTGAATCCTCGATTATTGATCAATTTGACATGCTATATTTTCATAGAACACTGATCCAACCAACTTTGTCTTTTGCCATCAAGTGGGTCAAACTGTTGTTTTGATTCAGTGCAAGTTCATGTTGTAAGTCCTACTTCAGTAATGAGACCCAAAAGAGGTATACTCGGAAGAAAATTAAAGGCATCTCGGGATATCTAAACTGGATGTGAGGTCTAAAAATTTGCTAGACTATTTGACGTGCCTGGCCTGTTACACAATTGTAAATTAACAGGAAAGGCGATGCTGAAGACTACTCAAAACAAGTGCAAACGAGAAGAACGAGTTTGTCTCTCGTCATTTCACAGATACTTTTGTAAACATATTCTTTCCAGTCAACTCTGCTTTCGGAAGACTTTCAAGATTGGAGTTATTTTTACCAGAGTATTTGTTCTGGAAATAGATGGTACGGTACACAAAATATGGCCAGTGACCAATCCCGACTTAAATTTCATGAGTCATTTCTAGGACCTCATTGAGGAGGGTAATTAGACATCAATAGCAACGAATCATAGATAAAGATGATTTTAGGGACAAATTCAAGCAGCTTAGGACGAATTAACTCAAGATAAAGATTATCCCCTCACAAATTTTATGAGGAGATGAGTTGCACGCGGTTATTGAGTGTTTTAGTGGACACACCCCGTACCAGTTTGGTGCATTTTTTGCTCTTTGTCATGTTTCCGACGCAACAATTTCGACTTGTTTCTGTAAAAACTCTTGTAACTCCAACGAATGTTAACGGATTGCAATGAAAATTGGCAGACAAGTAGCCAGATAATTCTTCTTTCTCTAGATATATGTTTTGTGCTGTAGCTCACATGGAAAGCAAAGATACAGGCTGAAAGCAAAGTGTCAAGTTACTTTTGCACATGAGTATACATCCCTCTTGTTGTACCTATGAAGGATGAAAAAACTATAACAAGAGAGGGTAAGATGGGGTTAATGACTTTGTAGAGGGGTAATTTCCTTTCATTTTCCCCCTACTCTTCTGCAGGCTGAAATAGCAGAAGAAGCTGGTGCCTCTATAAATAATCAATTTCCAACTAATTTTCTGCACTTCCACTCCCCTCTGGGCTAACACACCCAAAAAAGCTGGTGGCTGTATAAAAACGTAACTAATAACTAATAATAATGAATAATAGTTGCATTCATATAGCGCATATTATCCCCACTTCAAAGCAGTCTCTATGCGTTGTACGATCAATTATTACACCAGCAGATCAAAGTCACTCCGAAACCTTCTAAACTTCATGGGAAGTGTACAGTGTAAACTGCCACTTATAAGCGGTCAAACACTAACATACTAATAAGATCTTTCGCTGTCTATAGCTGGGGACCTATTTACTCCTGGATAAAGTGATGAAAATGTGTGTAAAGGGGCTTTCCCAACGACAAAACGTCGGGCCCGAAGTGGGATTTGAACCGGCAACCTCATTATTACATGCCCGGCAGCCTAACCACTAGTAGTGGGATGCACAAATCTAGTCGGCAGTTTTTTCGACTAAGTATTCCATTCCATAATTGGTAATACTCGCAGTACCTCACAAAACCACGTGCTGGCGAGGTGGGTTAAGTTGAAAATTACTCACGTATCGAAATTACGCTTTTATGGAATGGAGCATTTAGTCGAAAAAAACGACGGACAAGCATTGTGCATCCTACTCTAGACTACCGACACCGTAAGTAACCCTTGGTTTGTTTTGGTTAGTGTTTTAGGGGTACGTCAACTCTATAAGGTCATTTCGGCGCCCAGAACTATTCAAAGTATTTTTCGGATAAGGATTACTTTTGAATTTTGCCCGGGCGGCGACCTAATAGGCCTACTCTTTTCGATTTTCAACCACCAAGGGATCTTTAACGTGCGAGACGTACTCACGGGGCCTCCTACATTTTCCGTCCTTATCCGAGAAGACTAGTTGTTTTGATCTTACCTACCCTAGGACCATGGGTGTGGTTGAAAGAGAAGGCGTAGACAAGGAAGAAGAGAAGAGAAGCAAGGCAGGCGACAACAGTAGCAGGGATGTGGAGGAGACATAGGAGAGAGTGAAAGAAAGAGTCAGAAAATTGGTTGAAAGAGTAGACAAGGCATAGATAGAGAAGAAGAAGAGGAAGAAGAAGAAGAAATACATTGGGGATAACATGCCGGTACCGAACCAGGATCGAACCCATGACTTTTGGCATGAGAGGCAGACACCACGAACCTCTAGACCACGTGAACCGGGGCTGTGGTGTAATTGCTAGGCTATTCGCCTATCATGCGGGAAGACCCTAGATCGATCCCCGATCGTGGACGATCTGGCTTTTTTTCTGCTGGAATTTTTACCCTCTCATCACGGGTTGGCCCTGACAGGTAGGGTCGAAGTAGTAGTAGTAAGGAGTGGGTTATTTTATAGAGGCACCAGCCTCACCTGTTTTAGCCTCTTCTTGTTTTGGTTTTTACTGAAGCACTCAATCAGGCTTAAGTTTCCCTAAGGGTTGCCATTTGCGTAAATGATATTACAGTGTTGCAGGGGACGACAAACTGGTAACCAAACCAAACCATCTCCTCTCCCCGCAGGGTGAAAGTGCTAAACCTTGCCTGTAACGACCTGTTCGAGCTGCCCGATGACATCAACAAAATGACGGGCCTGGAGACGCTGGATCTCCATGACAACCTGCTCGAGTCGCTGCCCGACACCATCTGCAAGATGGCCGCCCTCAGCAAGCTGGACATCTCCGACAACAAGATCCGCACCTTCCCCAACAAGATGGACGACCTGGTCAAGAAATGCGAGGTGGGTGCTCCTGGTTGATTTTTGCATTTGTTTTTGTTTGTTTTTGTTTTTTTCAATACTTGATCTAGTGCAAATCCCCGTCCGTTGCACGGGATCTAATATAAAAAAAACCTGGGGTTTTTTTTGTTCGAGGCTCCAGAATTTATTACTGAACCGATTTCGACCATTTAGGGCTTAAAAAATTCGTCTCGATCTCAACTGTGTGCTTTGCTGGCGCAATCAACAAAACAGACCAGTATTTGCATGTTATTATTTTTTATATATTTGAAAAAGATCGTCCTCAAATGTATGTTTTTAACTTCTCCATACTTTCACGATGAAAGCGGCTTTCAGATGAAGTACTTATGTATGCGTTTCTGAAAGATCGGGGAAATTGCGTTCCTGGGTTGGAGGTTCTGGGGGATTGGGAGAAGTCCCAAGCGCGGGTTCCAATTGTGGCAGTGGGCTTAGTGTCTAAGAAAAGTATGCTGGAAAGCATACTGGAGTATGATAGGGCCTACGTCGGGTAGGCCTACCATTATTATAATAGCGACAAAATGAATAGTATCTAATCTACTACTACTACCGTAGGCGTTCAATGAACGGGAATTTAGATATCTACACTAGTAGTATAATTTTTTTTTGTGCTGAAAATGATCAAAATCGATTCACTAATAAGGTCTGTAGCCGGAACAGAATAAAAAGACAAACCAGTTTTTAAATTTTTCAAAAATCTCTAGAGCAAAATCCCCGCCGTTGCACGGGTTAATAATAATATTTATTTAGTCTCTATTATAATAATGGTACTCGTATCTTTCTCTCTTTCGATCTTTCCAGTATACTTTTCTTGGACACTAATCCCACTGCACCGGCGCTGTGGTGTAATGGTTAGGCTCTTTGCCTTGCATGCTGAAGACCCTGGTTCGATCCCCGATCGCGGACGATCTGGTTTCTTTCTGCTGGGATTTTTCCCTCTCAGCCCGGGTTGGCTCTGACAAGCAGGGTCGAAGTAGCCCGTCTCTTAAATGACCTTACGATGTTGCAGGGGACGTAAAAGTGGTAACCAAACCAAATCCCACTGCCACTGCGAACGCTGGTTTATTTTATTCCCCTCAGCCTGAGTTTACCCTGGCAAGCAGGGTTGAAGTAACCCACCTCTTAAACAACCTTAGAGGGCTGCTAGGGACGTAGCATCAAATATCAAACCTATGTTGCAAGTGTTCATTGTGGCCACAAGCAGCAGCAATATAGTGTAGATGTAGCCGTAAAACCCCAAACAAACAAACAAACAAACAAACAAACAACAAACAAACAAACAGTAGCAAAGGCCGAATCAATGAGAGAGATTCTCGGATACATTCTCTAGCATTGATACTGCCCATGCTGCTGCTGGTGGGGGCCACTTTGAACACTGGTAAGGCAGGTTGGGTTTTTCAATTTTACGTCCCTTGCAACAGTGGTAATTCATCTTAGAGCCGGGCTTCTTCGACATCAACAACGACCACCACCACAACCACCACCATAAAAAGAACAGCAGAAAACCCCCCCACCACCACCATCACCATCACCACCACCAACATAACAACAACAACAGCAACAACAGCGGCAACAATAACAACATCATCAACAACAACAACTAAAACAACAACAACAACAACAACAACAGCAACAACAACAATAACAACAACAACAACAAAAATACCACCACCGACACCACCACCATCACCACCACCACAACAACAACAAAAACAACATCATCAACAACAACAGCAACAACAACAACAACATCAACATTCACTAAAATCTATGTCATCATTCGTGTCCCCAGGTTGACCAAAGCAACCAATCAGCGTACAAGAACCGAGACAACGACCTGAAACCAGGAGAAGCTCAGACCAACAGTCCGGACAGCGCCGGCTAACATTTAACACAGGGGTCATCTAGACATTGACCAGTGGTCAATCATCCAAACACTTAGTCGTTCACTCACTCACTCATTCACTTATTCATCATCCACCTATGCATTTGTTTGCTCACTTATTCATTAATTCACTTCTGGGCACCAGGAGCCCTTTTCCTTCATCTCATTGTGGATATAGGACATAATCGTTATATGATGACACTCACACATTTGCCTATACACTCACAGGCACAAGCTTATACTATAATATACAAACATTTGTACACACATTTGGGGTTACTGGACATGAAGTATAAGGCTCACTCTTGCTTGTATGATATAATATTTACTTAAGACAAAAGCTCATATTATAATATGCAAAGATTCATATATTTACGAGCACTTACATTTATACACATTAAGGTTATGGGAATTAAAAGATAAGGTTCACACTTACTTATATTATACACTCACAGACACAAGCGCATACACAGTAAACACGTACAAAGCACATACATTTATATACATATATATTGGGCTAATGGGGTATAAGAGATAAGACTCACACTTGTTTATACTCTAATATACTCACAGACAAACGGACTTAATGCTCATATGCAAACATTTTTCTCTACACTACTACAAAGTGTTTTCTGTGCGCTGTACCGAATTTCTGGTTGAGGTTGCTTCAAGGTAAACCCATTTTAATCCCCCCCCCCCCCCCCCCCTTTTTTCACTTTTAGTACCTTTAAATAATATACTACCACTCAGTATTCCATGCATGTAGAGTGGTCGTAATGATGCTAAATTCCAAGTGTATATCGCTGACTGTGTAGCAAAGAGGCGAATACCCCTCAACAGTACTTATACTATTTGCCCTTATGCAAAACAACAAACGATATGTCCGAGTTTTCCAATTCGCGAATTTCTGGTTTAGCGTTTAGTTTTCTTTAGTTTAGAAACAAGTTGTAAACTCGACTTTCATGCCCTCTACACATATCCAGCATTCCATATATTGTCATGTGTACATGTTATCAGGTTGATGCTAACTTCCAAATGTATATACATGTATCTGATTTTTCCCAATTCCCAAATGTCTGGTTTAAAGTCTAGTTTTCTTCGGGCTAAAAACGCGTTGTCAACTTCCCTTTCAGCCCCTCTCCACATGCTACCATCCAGTATTCCATAATATATTGTGGTGAGATTGGTTGAAACCAATTTGAATATTCATATTATGCAATCTACTTTCATCCCACGCACAAACACATATTCTAAAAAATGTATTGGTCTGAGTTTTTACAGTTCCCAAATTTCTGGTTTAGAATCAAGTTTTCTTCGGGATAGAAACGCCTTGTAAACTCCCCTTTCCGTCCCTCTCCACATACACATGTACTGGCGTATGGCAGTCTCTGCATTGTGCTGAGGTTGATGCTTATGTTCAAAGCCTGTGTGTCTGGGTTTCCCAGATTCCCACTGAACAAATTTCCTCGCAATCCTCCAACCCCTCTCCCCCCTCTCTATTTCTCTCTTTCTCTCTCTCTCTCTCTCTCTCTCTCTCTCTCTCTCTCTCTCTCTCTCTCACTCTCTCTCTCTCTCTCGCTCTGTGTTCCCCAATCCCCCATGGCATGTTTAGGTATCATGTAAGAGAAAACTGATTTCTATTTGTATGTTAAATACAGCACTTCTCTTCTACAATTCTTCCTCCCACCTTCCTATATCCAAAGAAGAAAAACACAAATAAAAGAAATTGAAAGCTCCCTCAATACCACACTGATAGCAGCCACGATAATACGAATACGATGTAGATATTATCGGTCGTTATCTTCATTGTTGATGGGTAGTGCCGATGCCCACTTTGTCCATTCCCCCCCCTTCCCCTCCCTGACCCCCAACCCTCCCTACCCCC
>JAUKPP010254041.1:0-5000 GCA_032273245.1 Phyllaplysia taylori
TGCCACTGAAATGTCTTTGTAAAGCGCATTGAGCATTGATGTATATGGAAATGCGCTATATAAATGCCATATATTATCATTATTATAGTATGCCAGGGTGTAGAATTATTGCTACATTCAATAGACGGACTGTACTCTCACCGGCTCCCAGTATCGCGCGAAATGCGGGGAGGGGACGTGTTAAAGCAATGGAAATATGCACGTATTCCGTGTGTTAAACTTAAGTGTGATTGAAGGGAATATTTCTACGCCCTGATGCACTAACACCGTGTGTAGAGATTCCATGCATACGATCACAAAGAATGCACAGTTTGATTTAGGTCAGTGGTAGAGTTCATTTCATGTTTTTACTGAGCAGTTACCATAATATTATGGATTAAACTGTGTACATCAAAAGCAATTTACGTTAGTGAAAAGTCCAAACTCAGTTGTAATATAGGAGAGCGGAATTTGTTGTTGTCGTTGTTGTTTTTTCTTTGTTTTTTCTTTCGATAGTAAACAATGGCTCACTCATGTTAAACACCATACAGACGTAAACCAGAAAGATTTGATACATTTAGGAAGAATTTAAAAGAAATTGGAAAGCAGTGCCAAGCCTGCTCCCGGGCTCATAGTCTACACAGAAATGAAAATTGTGCAAAACATATGGATTAGGATTATGAGTTACCGTATAAAATTTGTACAAAAAACCCCACAAAGAAATATGGGAGGTTGGGTAGACGTGGGCCATTGGGAGAAGTGGGCCACCCTCTGGAGAGCCAAATTTACAAGTCTAGTGATATTAGGCGAATACGAAAAACCGTCAAAAAGAAAATTTCCAGCCAAAAGAAATTACTTTCTTTCTTATTCAAAGTGATTAGAGTGAATAGAGTCAGTTTCTACAGTTTCTATGATACTGAACAGTCGGCAAATCAACTTTAGACGTGGAAGTAGAAGGGAAGAAAACAAGATATGATTATTCAGAGACGAAGTGCTATTTCTAAAAAAAATAGCTTAAAAAATCAAAACAGTTGCTGTTTTCTCCATGCAAATGACGGAGACAAATGTATTAATAAGTGCATCGTATTATGGCGACATTAACCATAGAGATACATAATATTAACCTAGTTCCAACTTGTGGCGGGATGTTGCCAGGTTTCTTCGGTGTGAACAGCCAAGCCACCGTTAGGAAGAACACCAGCAACAACAGGAGGCAGCCTGTCGGGCTGAGTGAGGAAAGCAGGACGCCCAACATCTGAAATGAAATAATAACCAATGCAAGTATTTGTGTCCCGGCAGAGTTTTGCTCCACAAAATACAAACTATTCTCATCTGTGAGAAAAGTGTAGGCCTGCGTATACTTGTTGTTTGAATTATTTGAGCATAAATGGATGTGATATAAATTACGAAAATATTACATCATTCGGGTATTTCCACTTTTAATCTCATCTCCCACATCGCTACTTTAGGGAAAAGGAAAACTTTATCCATATGGCTAATTAAAGTTGTCAAAGTTGTCAGAATAGTCACAGCTGTTGAGACATAGTGTTTCGATCCGAAGCAGCCAAAATGGCTTTTAGAAATATTAACAAACAACACTGCAACATTAAATGCCAACAACAACAATAGCAGGGAAAAAACGAGAGGCAAAAAAACAAGAGAAAAATAACCCCCAGAAGAAATGCATTCTCCAGCCTTGGAATTCCTTGAACTAATAAACAGAAAGCTTAACATGGATTAATAATACAGGGTGTTACTTTTCATATTGATCGATTCTAAACTGATCTAACCCAAAGACGGTAAGAGATAGAAACATTCTGTTTTGAACAGATTAACCCTCATCTATTTAAGTTTTTTTCTGGTAAAAAATCAAACGATTTTATTTACAGACTTCGCGATAGCGCCAGTTTATGTAAACAGGCCCCGATTCTTTGGGCGCAGAAACTACGCAAATCTTGCATTTCCTCAAGAGCGTCTTGTGCATTTACAGCGCAGGTCACGCGCCTGCAGTCATTGGGAAATTCGAACTGAGCATAACAAGAACAGCAAAATGCAAAATTCAGTCAGAGCTTAGTATCGAAATTTGTTAGAAGCTGGTAATGTGAATTGCTATGACAATAAGGATAGCAAAAAGTCGATTTGCGGAGTGCCTTTTGCCAGTGCGATTAAAAACGACGGTTTCATTGAGTTGATGCCATGAGAAACATCCATTGCTCTCTATCTCTGAATGATAAAAGACACATTTCGTTTTCATAAGGCATAAAGCCAGAGCTTGGTACACATTATATGTTTTGTCTGGATAATACAGTTTTAGCCAACTTTTTACTGGTTCCTAGCAGTCTTCTCTTTGGTATAGGCCTACCAGTGCACCCTTTTGACGCCATGACCTAAAAGAGGCTATGTTCCGCTAATTCCTTTTTAAAATGCCTTCTTTGTCAACATAATCTTATTTAGTAGCCCAGACAAAACTTAAATGGTCACTGAATTATGTGGGAAAAACAGTTAATTTTTACCTCGTACCATATAAGAGTCATTAAAGTTTAGAATAAATAAATATAAAACAAATACCCTATATATGTATATTAGAGTCGGCTAGTCTAAAAGAATAAAATAGAAAAAAAGGGGGGAAACGAAAATAAAGAGAAAAAAATAAAAATGAGTAGTTTGGCATGTCGTTACCTTAAATTGGAGCCAAAGATAGGGAGAATCCTCTGTTCAACAGAATCTAGATACATTATGCCTACCTTATGATGACTGTAGGTTCCGCTCTAAACAAACGGTATATTTTCAGCGTCTAACCAACGCTAACTGGCGAGGCTTCCCTTGTTCAATGATACCTAATACCTGTGCTGCTTTCCGTCATGGATCGCTGGCAACGTACACGAATTCCTTACAGGCCTTGCATTTATACAGCCTCGAAGAGGGATTGTTACAATTCCTGAACCCAAGGACACGTTATGTCCATTTCAACCAAACAGGGGCAGTAGTCTCCGTTTAGATTCCGTTTCGCTGATTCTTACATTTCGTGAACTCAAGCACACATTACGTCTATTTCAACCCAAAAGAAACAGTAGTCTCCATTTTACACCACGCTTTTTCAATTCTTACATTTCCTGAACCCAAGGACATGTTGTGGCCCACTTTTTAAACCAGAACTTGCAGCGGTTACGAAAGTGACGAAAGTAACGAAAGTGGGACGGCACTGGGCTGTAAAGTAGGCTTCAAAACAACAGCTGGAAGTATGGTATGCATTGGTTTTGGATAGGGTAGTTTATGTCTAGCTTTACGTCCGTTGCAAAACAGGGGGTCTCAAGAGACGGGTCACTTCCATCCTGTCTGCCACGGCCAATCCGGACTTAGAGAGACGATTCCAAGCAGAAAAACGAGATTGTCTCCACGTGGGGATCGAATTCGAGTCTTTCGAGTGATGTGCGAAGAGCCCAATCAACTGACCAAAGATGCCGGCTTACGTTATTTGAAGTGCAAAATAAAGGTTTCACTGAATTGTTATTGAACCTTTAAAAAAGTTATATTAGTAAATCAAAGTGTGAACACAGGTTGGTTTAGTTTGGTTACTAGTTTTACGTCCCTTTCAACACTGTAAGGTCATCTAAGAGACTGGCTACTTTGACCCTTCCTGTCAGTGTCAGTGCCAACCTGGGATGAAAGAGAAAAATTCCAGCAGAAAAAAATGCAGATCGTCCGCACATATGATCGAATTTGGGTCTTCCGCATGACAGGCGAAGAGCCTAACCATTACACCACATCGCGTCAGTGTTCGAGGATTCAGTGGCTGTATCTGTTAGTGAAGGCTGGTATCAAGCCAAAGAGTGCTATACAGGATCGCGTAGCTTTGTTGTCTTTGATAATAATAGTAATAATGACTGCATTTATATAGCACATTTCCCCGTTTGAAAGCAGGCTCTATGCGCTTTACAATCAATTCTTACCCCAGCACACCTAGTCATTCAGAATCCTTCTCAACTTCCCGGGAAGCATAATACAGTGTAAGCTGCTATTTTATAGGCGGTAAAGAACTAACATACGGACAAGATCGTATGCTGTCTAAAGCCGGGTACCCATTTACACATGGGTGAAGTGAGGAAAATTCGTGTAAAATGCCTTTCCAAGGACACAACGCCGGGCCCGAGCTGGGATTCGAACTCGCAACCTTCCGATCACGAATCCGGCAGCCTAACCACAAATGACTAGACTACCGACTCTTTGGTATAAGTGATGGTAAAAGTTCATGGCAATCAATGTTAAAAAGAAATATTTTGAAAGCCATTGCGGGCCTTTATTCGGGAGCTGAGCACGTAAAATACAATGGGGCAACCAATAAATTTCAGCGACAGAAATGCTGATAATTCATAACAAACGACAAACGTTTGATAAAAAAAAAAAAAAACACAACCACCCAAACAACAGATTTCAATACTGCATTCAGTTATATGAGTGGGAAGTCTTTCATACCACGCCAACATATAATTGAGAATAAATAAGCCTATATTGTATAGAAAAGGCATGTATTGGTACTCAGTTGTCACAATGCTGTTAATTATTCCTTCTATCGTTCTATGATAATTTAAAGTTTTCCATTTTCCTTCCACTTTCTAGATGGCCAAAACTAACAAAAGAACTAATGGTCAGGACTGGATTTTATCTTTTAACTTTCACGTTCTGATAATGAGCTGTAGCCTATGTCTATTCAAAGAAAATGTTACAGAATGAGCAATGGCAAATTATAGGCCTATGAATCAAAACACAAACAGGAAAAAAAGCAGTCTACACGTTGTTACAAATTTCTCAAAACTACATTTATTGTAGTGGAAATTCAAACTTAAATTCGACGATTTCATTTTCTCTATTCCAATTGTTATATAATATAATCTATAGAAAAACGGAAAATCGAGCACACAATGAATAAGAACGACGTTATCAAAATTATTGAGAAAAGACTACAAAGGATAGACTGGTCCACGGGTTTATGCCAAAAAAAAAAATTACTAAAGATAATGATG
>JAUKPP010254041.1:7500-12406 GCA_032273245.1 Phyllaplysia taylori
GATCAAATCTAAATTAGCTAAAGGTCAAAGTTTCAAATGTCATAACTGATTCTGTGACCATTGCAAGTTTCCTGATGTGGAGAATTTTTCCTGGCTAATGCAGATACAATGCCATTCACATGTGAACTAAGTCATCCTTGAAGACTGTCTCTTGAACAGAGCAATCGCTTAGTAGCAATTTTGAGAGTTTCTATCAACAAGAGGGGCAACTCATAATGAGATTGAGAACATCACCGCTGAGTTTTTCACCAAGCTTTATGTGGAAACAAAGAAAGAGTAAAATCCACGAGGATCCGCGAAAGACCTTTCCACTGTATTTCCAACCTCTGAACAGATCAACCTTTGGAGAGGTTGCAGCCATTCATTTGACCTACTTTGCTGGTCCCCGCTGCTTGACGAGAGTCCTTTCTGCAGCCAAAGCCACTGCAATATCTCACATAATTTCAATCTCCGAGGGTGGCAATCGGGCCTTCAGCTGGCAATGGACGATCTAAATGTGCCAATAAAACACGTTGAAACCTTCCACTGCCTTACCTTCGGAATGAAATATCCGTGGTAGGTGGTGTCTACCCCACAGGCGTGCGGCAGGATGAAGGGACCAATGCTGGACAGACGTTGAGTCTCCATGATTACAACATTCAGATATTTCAGCCGAGGTCGGTCTTGCAAAGTGGGGCGTTTTTCTGTCCCCACATGCTCTGCTATCTCTTGGTACACTTTCTCCTGTAAATGATATTAGAGAATATGGTTGAGGTTAAAGTCTAGACACGAAGGTCCTTATCAACAAATTATCTCAATACGGAGACAAAAACTGATGAAAAGATAACTTATATCTCACAACACATCTCGTCATCATTAAATGAAACAATTGTTTCACTCTGTTATCATGATGTTCATTTCAGAGCTTTTCTTTAATTTCGGATGTAATGAGTGAATGGGAGGTCGGCTTTCCTGTTGACGTTTACACTAGTTTTAAGTGGTGTCGATAGGCAATTGGCTGCCGGCCTCATAATCCTGAAGCTTCAAATTCGAATCCCAACTCGGGCCAGACGTTGTGTCATTGAGAAAGGCCTGAATCTTCCACTTCACGTGGGTGTGAATGTGCAGCCAGCCCAAGACATCAAAACATCTTGTCAGTACCGGAATATTAGTATTTTGGACGCTTGCAAAATGACACATTGGACTGTATGCTTTTTATGAAGTTGGGACTTTTTTAATGACTTTCATCTGCCAGGGTCATTATATACAAGCTTATGTAATAAAAACACATAGAACCTGTTTTCGAGCGAAGGGCATGAGCTATGTTTAATGCAATTTGCTATTATACTATAAATACACAACCTATAAGATCTCCAAAGACTCTGATTACCTGTACTTCTGGGTTCTGCAGCATGTAGACCAGCGCCCACATGATAGTCGTGGAGGTTGTGTCTGTCCCAGCATTGAACAGGTCAATGATGATGTTCAGAAGTTGGTTTTTATTCAGATACGTCTGCTGTCCTCTGTCCATCTTGGTTCTCATTTCATTCAGATAGGACACAATAAAGTTTCCATTTGCCTGGGAATCTGACTCCATCTCTTTCAGATAACGCTTGGCAAACATTTCTTTGACGTGAACAAAATTGCTGTACAACTTTTTAGATCCCCATCTATCGCCAGGCAGAAGCAGGAGAATCGGGAAATATCGCGTAGGGGATATCGCCTGCAAAAGTTTGAAATTTTCAAACATGTTTTTGACTATTTCCTTAAAGAATGGATCGTCGTACTCAAACCGACTTCCTTTGATGACGTTGCAGATAACGTTCGATACGGACATGGCGAGAGGATAGTCCAGGTCCAGGGGTCCCTCTCCATGGTCTCGGATGTATTTCACGAAGTGGACGACTTCTTCGCTGATCTTGTCGGCCAGAACGTCTTTGCCCATTCCCATCTCCCTCAGGATGTTTACAGTAACGGTCCGCTGTTCCTTCCAGTTAGGTCCATTAGACAGCGTCACACCCGCGTCTGTACGACCGAGTTTTTCGCCTGTGGTAAGGAAAGTAAAATATAATAATAATAATGAAATAAATGTAAGCCTACTTGACCTAACTTTATATATCCCAAATTTAAAAGCTAACAAAATACGAGTAGAAGTTTGATGAATGCATTAATTCACATCGACGTTGAGGGAAACGTATACTCATTTACTGGAAATCTCTCTGACAAAGTGATATTATGCTCAATGTCTTCTTACATTTCAGATGTAGCAAGGGTTTATATGCGCAGGCTGTTGAGAATCGGGTATCCTCTGGAAATACTAATTGATCTTTTGCTTTTTTTTCCTTTTGTATGAATCTACATACATGGTAATGATAATAATGACTGCATTTATATAGCGCATATCCCCGCTTGACAGCAGGTTCTATGCGCTGTAAATCAAATATTACCCCGGCAGACCAAGTAACTCAGAAAGCTTCTCAACTTTCTTGGAAGCATACAGTGCAAGCTATCATTCTACAGGCGCTAAAGCACTAACATACGGACAAGATCGTTCGTTGTCTATAGCTGGGTACCCATTTACACCCGAGTGAAGTGAGGAAATTTCGTGTAAAATGCCTTTCCCAAGGACACAACGTAGGGTCCGTGCTGGGATTCGAACCCGCAACCTTCCTATTACGAATCCGTAGCGTAACCACTAGACTACCGACGCCACGCATGGTACCTCATTGACCCCAAATGGGTCCACAGAGTTGATAGCACCAAAAGACTGTTGAACCAAAGATCTAAACTAAGAGCGATGTCTCGCTGCAAATAGGCCCACTCACCAACAGGAGTCTCTGGTCTGTGTCCGAAGGCGTGGGCCTCCTTGACCAAGGCTTCCTTCAGGATATCATAGCCAGCCAGCACAACCACTAGCCTCTGACCAATGTAAAAGCTGAAGATGCTGCCTAGTTTCTTGGACCATTGCATACATTGTCGGCGAGGGTTGGAATGCAGGAGGTAGTAATGGCCTAAAAATGGCAATCTGTAAAAGAGATGGAAGAGTGGAGATGGGGAGATATAAAAACGCTGACGGTTAATCCTTGTGAATATGTCATATTTATGAATACACTGACGGATGTTCAAGGTGGGGTTTTTCTTTATTCATCGATTCTAAACTAAAATAACTTAAAGACGTTAACAGATAGAAACATTCTGTTCTCAATCAATTACTCCTCATCCATTTAGTTTTTTCCGTACCAAAATCAACCGATTTCACTGACAGACTGCGCGATAGCGCAAATTTTCACAAACAGACCCTGATTTTTAACTCGCAGAAAAATTACGCAAATCTTGTATTTCCCAAGAGCGTCCTAGGCATAATTTACAGCGTAGGTCACGCGCTTGCAGTCCTGAGAATATTCCAACTGAGCAAAACAAGGAAAGCACGATCCAAAGCTCAATGAGAGCTTAGTATCGAAATTTGATAGAAACTGGTAATGTGAATTGCTATGTGCACAAAAACGTTTGTTTTTATCTCTTACTGTTTTAGAGTTATCTAAGTTTAAAATCGATCAATATAAAAAAAAACACCCTGTATATTACAAAAGACCATAAAGTCTTTGATATGACTTTTAGACACATTACACTCACATACAAGCAAACACACATACGCCGACACAAACAGTATATTTCATAATATGCATATATTATGTACGTACACACGTGTAAAAATACAAGTAAACACTCAATCAAAGAGAGGCGGGCAGAGAGAGAGAGAGAGAGAGAGAGAGAGAGAGGTGCATCCAAGCTGAGAGAGAGAGGGGGGGGGGGAGGTGGAGTGGGAGGAGTACGCTCACAAGCAATGACAAAGACACACATTATAGACAGACAAAGAAAGATGTGGAGGGAATTATACACAAACACACAAAGAAAAAAATACAAAGAAACGCGGGGGAAAAGAGACAAAACAGAAGATACATTTTAAAAAAAGAGACAGAAAACTACACCTTCTTCAACCGAAGATATTACTTAACCCATCCAATCACATTTAAATGTCTGCTTACGTTTTATCGTCTTACTGTTGGAGGTTCTTTTTTTCCTTTTTCTTCTTGGCTTTTTTCTGTTGTTATAGACTTTGTTGTTGTTGTTGTTGTGTTGTTGTTGTTGCTGTTGTTGTTGTTGTTGTTGTTGATGGGGGTGGTGGTGGTGGTATAGGTTACTTTTAGCATTTTATGTGTGGGTTGTTTTGTTGTTGTTGTTGTTGGGGGGGGGAGGACTGATGTTGTTGTTGTTTGTTGTTTGTTGTTGTTGTTGTTGTTGTGGTTGTTCTTTTCGTTGTTGTTGTTATTTTAAGTAACATATGTCCTATAAAGACAACAGAAATAAACAACACGCTGTTACTCTCCTCTGCTGGGCGAGGGTGTATTTCAGCTCTTATTCTGTTGGTCTGTAGGTGCATCGATTTTTTTGCCACTTATGCAGCATTATTGGCAACTTAGCGCAAATAGCTCACTTAATGTCTTTTCAATGACAATTAAGTGAGTGTGTGTGTACGCGGACCTACCAAATCACGTTCAATTTGATCTTTGCCCTTTCTTAACACCTTTGTCCTCCTCCTCTTTCCGTTGTATGCCTGTTCCTAAAGCCTTTCTTTCAACCTGTCTGTCCATCTCTTTCTATCTATATTCAATTTATCTATCAATAGCTCCATCTACAATCCTTTCATTGACCCATGTATGCGGGCTTTATATTAACTTGTCATCTGTCTATCTTTTGATCCATGCTTCCGTCCACGTCTCCATTAATCCATCCACATAAACTTATTTGTCTATAATATATATATCCATTTGATTGAGATCTCTTTCTACCTCTTTCTCTCTCTCTCTCTCTCTCTCTCTCTCTCTCTCTCTCTCTCTCTCTCTCTCTCTCTCTCTATCTCTCTCTC
>JAUKPP010254052.1:0-10553 GCA_032273245.1 Phyllaplysia taylori
TTTTTTAAAAAGAGACATTACAAACAAGTACCTAACAAGGAGAAAGAAAACGTCATCCTAACCCAAATATTGTCCGCAGGTGGTTGGAGACCCACAGAGAGTACCACTGGAACGCCCTGATCAAGGCCAAGCAAACTCTGTCTCGTGTCTGCTGCTTCTTCTGCAACAAAAGAGCCGGCACTTACCTCACGGCCTTCTACTTGTTCATCAAAGTCGCCTACGCTGCCAATGTCATCTCTCAGTTCTTCATTCTCAACGCTTTCCTTTCGACAGATTACAATTTGTATGGATTTGAGGTAATGGAGGGTCATTTGTATTGCCTTCATAATTACATTAGTTGCGGAATGCAGTAGGCTTTGCTTTTTCCCTCATACAAATCATACCTTGCCCTCTGTAGGTTTATCATATTACGAAATAAGGAATATCTTTTCCCATGAAAATTTTCCGTTAATATATGTTCCTGGTAGGCCTCCGCTTTTATGGGTACTAGAATTTACTGTGTGTGTATCACCTTTCCATTTGTTTGTCTATTTCCCCTTCCAGTTTTACATAACAATATGCTTCTTGCCTGCTCTTTCTATAATTGATTTTATGAAGGTTGCTATTGTAAGTCCTGACAGTTATCACATTTCGCTCTACGTATGAACACCCCCTTACTTGATAAGAGCTGCAAGTGGGAGGTTCCCAGGCACTCTTGTGTGGTCTGTTCCTTCTACTTCTTGCTGTGAGTTACTGTTACACTAATCTATTAACTGGCACTGAAATGACCTTATAGTGTTGATAGTGCTATAAGACCTTAACTAAACAAATAAACAGAGCTACAAGTGTAGTCCTACATGTTTATAATCAAATGTCAATTGTTTTACCTCAGCCTACGAACATGGCATTAGCTTCTGTGGTTGTAAACTTAGGTATCCAAAATCACAACATTTATTGACTGACACAAAATTTGGCATGGTCATGTTATAATGACAGTAACAAGAAAAGCTAGGCTACATATTAATGGAGAGCAGACGCAGTAATATGCTCTTTTCTCTCCTACATCTCTCAGTCATTCTCCCCCTCTTGCTCTCTCTCTTTTTCTCTCTCTCCCTCTCTCCCTCCCCATCTCTTTCTCTCCCTCTCTCTCTCTCTCTCTCACTTCGTGTTAAAGGTGTATTCTTTTTATTTTGCAAATTTTGCTTGTGAAAACTGCGCTGGCGGTTGCCAGTAGGCCTATGTGCAAAATTTCATGACAAAAATCTTTCTAACAATCAGGTCTTGAGTATGCTGGGTAATGGTAACGAGGACTGGAAGGAGTCGACCCGTTTCCCTCGCGTCACGCTCTGTGACTTCAAGATCCGCCAGCTTCAGAACATCCAGACATGGACCGTCCAGTGTGTGCTGCCCATCAACCTGTTCAACGAGAAGATCTTCATCGTCATCTGGTTCTGGCTTGTGCTCGTGGCCACGGTGACGTGCATTAACTTGATCAGGTGAGAAAAATGTGTCTTGTGGGTTTTTGAATTTTTGAATTTCTTTTTATTTCAATCTTTGATGCAACACAATGTTTTACAGTTCTTTGTAAAAGGGGGTCCCCTAATTATTACTTTTGCCTCTTTTAAAACTGGATGAAAATGAAAAGTAACAGAAATCCCTAAAATGTGCCAACTTGTAGTTGATAAATCACATCATTCCTCTGAATCAATAAACTGACTAGACAGTGTCTTTGGTGTAATTATTAGGCTCCTGGCCTATCACATGGAAGACCTGAGTTCGATCCCACATGTGGACAATCTGCCTTTGCTGCTGGATTTATTCCTCTCAGCCCGGGTTGGTCCTGACAGGCAGGGTAAAAATAGCCTGTCTCTTGAATGACCTTTCAGTGCTGCAAGGGTTGTGAAACTAACCGAACAAAACCAAGAAGAAGCTAAAACAGCTGAGGCTGGCGCCTCTGTAAAAAACTCACTACTTACTACTACCACTGAACGAAACAAAGCACTGACTGGAAGTAGAGTCCATAGGCCTAGAGCTTGCAATCTCAATTTCATTGGCATTTCTATGTACAGATATAAGGGTGTTGTTCAGTAAGACTAAGTCTGTGGTGTTGTTCAGTAAGACTAAGTCTGTGGTGTTGTTCAGTAAGACTAAGTCTGTCTATTGTCTGTCCCTGCAGCTGGATCTACCGTGTGATGATGAAGAGGAATCGTGCTGGCTACATCAAGAAATACCTGAAGATCAACAACGAACTGCACACAGGCTTTGACAAGAAGCTTTGCCAGAAGTTTGCTGATGAGTACCTGCGTGACGACGGTGTGTTTGTCATCCGTGTGATTTCCAAGAACTCAACAGACCTGGTGGCCACTGACCTCGTCGACAAGATGTGGAAATTGTACAAAGCCAAGAGGATGAAGAGGAACGATGATGAACCCCCTGCCATTGAGCCAACCACTGCTGCTGCTGACAAAGAGAAAGAAGCTCTGACTGGAAATTGATGAGAAATATTTGAATGTGAATAGCAAGCAAAGTCAATCACTAATATGTTCATGCAGTAATAAATGAGGTTTATTTTAAAGTGAAAGTGGATAGCAAAATAGATGGCTCTCCAACAGACACAGTTAACCCACCTCAAAATGTCGGTCCCAGAGATTTTTGGCATAGTGTTTTAGATATGTTCTATAGAATAACATAAGGCATTACAACAGGCTATTTTTTCAGTTTTGAAACATTACAGTTGTAAATCTATTTGTCCTGAATTTTATAGGACTACAGGAGAATTTTAGCTGAGAGGTAGTAGAATTTGCAATTTAAATATTTTGAACAAGTCTATCTCTCTTACAATGCTGTTCTAAATGTCTTTACATAATGAAATGAAGGGACAAGGGCATTATATTATACAAATCCTGTAGATCAATTTTCAATTATCTGTCTTTCTCTGTAATGAGAAGTGGGACCAAAGTTTCTCTAAGATAACTGCCATGTATATCCTACAAGGTTGCTGTAATGTAGAAACTTGGGTGTTTCAGGTTTTTTTTGCCAGTTCTTTATCTTAAAAAATAAATCAAAACAGTTACAGGAATGTGGACACTAGGAGTCCCATTAGTATTCTGTAGTGATGTAGATTACTGGGAGAACTTGCAAAGAAGTTTACAGATCATAGGAAATTGTCAGTTGTGTCACAGACACAAACATCACTGCCCACTGAATAAATAGAGCCTGTTTTTCTTTTCTTTTTTTTTCTTCAAATTTCTAGCCTCTGCTGAGTTTTCATGAGTTAAGTCTTGTTTTCATAAATGCACAAGAATGGTACTGAGCTAATGTGATGGTCCGAGATTGTGGACATAAGAATGTGTGCAAGAGAACATTCAATCAATTTTTATTATTAACACACCACAGCTTGGGATTTTTGTGACCTTTTGGATGCTGTGAAGTAATACTGTGGTCTAAATCAGGACTTGCAAATATGGATGATGGTCATGGGTAGTTTTAGGTTCAACTTGGTTAAGTAACACATGATTTACTTTGTATTGACCTATGGTAATGAAAGAGTCTGGCCAAAAAATGCTAGTTTGGATGGTTTATTTTGTATTCTGAATACCAAGCTTTGATGATCTGTGCAAACTAGGACACTGCAAAGTGGAAGTTGCATCATACAAAAAAACCTATTTCTTTCATCATAACACCATTCAGTGTAAGCTATGCATTAGGTCACCTGCCTCTATTGCTGAAAGTGCTAATCTTTGAAGGTTTCATTCAAATGTTTTTTCTGACTGTCTTAACCTAAGCTCCCTTTGCTTCATGTTATAGGGCCTCATGAACAGATCTTGTCACATGTGTAGTGTAACTGTTACTGAAATAAACCATTCTTGTGTGCGGTATGCAAATGAGGTGCTAAGTGACACGTCAGCACAGAACTCAGGGTGTTGCCCAGGTCCATGCCATTTGTTGGCCTAAGTCTGTCCTTGGGTTTTTTTAATCAAGTGAAGTACATTGTTGTGATGGACCACCCCTCTTTTCTTTCTGTTTAAATTTCTGCAATCATTTTATTTTCTCCGAAAGGCTAAAATGGAAGTGGGCCATGCTGGTTTTCCATCCCAACAACTTGTAAGCCTACATTACGTTCTCCGTGGACAATTTGGTCTTTGAGCACAGTGTTCTTTGGCCTACTATGTTTTATAATTGAACCTCTCCCGAGACATGATGGCAGTTGTAAAAAACTTGAATGCATCAAGGACAAGCCCATAACTGCATGAAAGCAAAACTGTATGTAGGCCTATTGTTTTGTTGTAAACATTTTTTATTATCCTGTGTAGGCCTACTGTATATGTGTAATAATCTGAATGCAGGTGTAGGGTTGTGTTGTTTTGTTCTTTTATCTGTTTTCGTTTTAGCTCCTACTTGCCCCTTTATTCTTCTTGTTTTTTATGCCGGTTTTCTACATGTAGAAGCCTGCAGACTAGAATCAAATGTCTTCCATGGTGATTGGCTAAAAAGCTGTGACATTGTGAGTGATGGATAAATGTTGGTCTATGCAAGATGTCCATTTTGTAGCATGCCTTTGCCATTTACTTTCCCTACATCGATTGTGCCTCATATATTTTATGCGCACCTGAGCTTCGAATCATACTTTGTGCCTTTTGTCGATATGAAATTTACAATGAATTTTAGACATCTATACATTCTAGCAGGCTGCTCTGTGTAATTATCTGCCTTGACCCGCTCTATAAGACGATAGCCTTCAGTGTGGATAGCTCATAGCCTTATGGCACCACCACTGTGCCTTAGTTGTACATAATTTTGTGATGAAATTTGTGCTATGTTTTGTCTGTTATACAACAAAGGAAATTTTCATTTTCATTCATTTTTATGCTTCAACCTTTCCACTGTGTCAGAACGGATGATAATTATTGAAGCAAGCTATGTCAGGAGGTGCTAGTATGTGCCAGGACAGTGGATTCCTTTGACAGAAGCACGTTGATTAATGGTTTTCTCTCTCCACCGTAAACTCTGAGACTTGGAAGTAAACCCGTCTGTTGAAGTCTTGCATGTGGAGGGATCAAAGCATCTGGGATGTGAACCCTCACTGGGACATTTATATTTCATGTGGATTTTGGGTCGTTGATTGATCTTGAATGTTTAGATCGGAGATCTATGTTTGGAAAGATTATCATTCCTATGTTCATCATCTTTTTGCTTTGATAAAGCAGCATTTTACTACTCTAGGGTGGGGGGGGGGGGGGGTGGATATAAAATATTTTTATATAAAAAAAGTAAGACCATTCACCTTTATTTCTTTCATATAGCAATATTGTTTGTGTTCATGCATACAATTTGATATACCTAACTACAGCAAAATCACTAATCAAAAGGAACTTCTTTCCATTCATTAAAATAGCATGCTCGGGATGATGTTTTAAGACCACTATAAATATATTGAGATTTAGAATATCAGGGGCAATGTAATGAACATGTTCAATTAATTGGGAATTTAGTTGTGTGTCACTGTCACTAATTGATTTTTTGGAAGTGATTTTGTGAAAACCCAGAGTTTGAACATAATTGTTACAAGATTTTTTCATGTTGATATAATTTTCTAAGTGTATATTGCACATTATATACATAACAATTTGTAGAAGGCTCAAATGGTTACTTGTCCTTGTGTGTTGATGGCTACAATTATCCTGTGTCTGGAAAATCAAATATGTAATCAATTCAGAAACTTTTTATATAATAGAATAGGCAAGTTAGGTTTTTAGTCAAAGTTCATTTCATTTTGTTTCCCACCACATTCAGTTCACCATTCCTACAAATTTTGTAAACACATTCCTGTCAGATATGTTATGGATTGTTCAACACAAGCTGGAAATGATTTTCCCCTTTTTAAAGAAAGACAAATGTATTGGTCCGTTTTTTATATAACCTTTTGAACTTCATGAAATTCCTTAATATGAACTGAATAATTAAGAATACTTGTAAGAAATTACTATTTTCCTCATAATCCCATATGATTCATTCCATTGATGACAAAGTCCGTCAAAACCACACCATCTTTATTCTGTTATGCTCCAACTTGTTTCAACGAGAAATCAAAGATTATAAATCAAAATTGCGTTGCAAAGAATGGAGTGTACTGTGTGTTATCATAGAAGGTAAGACAGGAAAAAAGATAAAACGGTAATAAGTCAGTAAGACAAAATTATAATTTGCCTGATCTGACCTTGAAAGTTTTCATTATAGGTCCACAGCTGTGGGCAAATTCTTCAAAGGAAATATTATGGTCTTGAGGCCTCTTCTACTTAGTCTAAGTTTTGAAAGACTCTTTGAGTCTTCACTATTCATTAGCACTTTTATTGGCGAAACGTTTTCAAAGATCTCAAATAATGTTGTGATTAATCATGTCCTCAAGAAAACTAATTGATTGTTTAGTGAAATGTTTATAAAGGAACAAGATTGGAAGAAGCTGTCGGCCTCATCACAAGCAATCACCCATGTTACTGCGATATCTCTCATATTTCATTACTATTGTACATAAATGCTCTAATGATGATTGAATACGATTCATATGCAGAATGAATCATGATTTTCTACTGCTAATGTGTACTGATGAAATTTTCTTGTGTAAAAATGAAGTGCATGAACCTTTTGTTTTCTCAAGTCAGACTTATTGGATATCATTTTAGTCTGTATTGCAGAGTATAATTGTCATGAAATCAATAAGCCCCTACCAGGCATTTGTGAACTTTGTGTCGAATGCTCAGAACTCTATAGGCCTAATGATGAGATCAAAAGTTATCAAAATTAAGATTGAAATTTTTAGCGGGCAGTCGCAGGACAAATAAAAACTTGCACTTGTTGGAATTTTACTCTCAGCTAAAGATAGGTTAGGTCAAGATTTGGTAAGAAATTAAGCAACAAGAGAATTATCTTAATTAAGATGATGACTAACTCAGTCACGCTTGAGATGTGCTCTGCACGTTGATGGCCTTCTTCACCTAAAAAAAAACCCAGATAGGCGAGCTTATTTTTTAAACACTTTGCAGAATTCACAGAGCAAAGAGTACATATATTATCAATAAGAGTCCATGTATCGGCATGGATTTTCCATTACTAAAGTAGAAGGGAAACAGAGTGTTTCTTGGTGCATCAGACTAACATGACCGTACATGTTTCTCTGTCAACATTTGAAGAAAACATGGATGGTACCAAGGTGCTTCAGCAGGTTTGTCAACACGCCATGGCAAGACTTGTAGATTAACATTTCCGGTTGTTGGCTCATCTGCTGCTTTTTGTTGTGGAGTTTGTCTTGACGTGAATGTTTGTTTGTCTTGACATGAATGTTTGTTTGTCTTGACGCAAATGCTTGTTTGTCTTGACGCGAATGTTTGTTGATCAGAAAGTATCACAGTGATACTGAGTTTGTGGGGGAATCGAAGGCCAGTTTTGGGTAAAGTAATTAGCCAGTTATCCCACCCATGCTACTCTGTGTTAATGATGTGTGTTTTCTTTCACATCGTGGGAGTAAACTAGATATCACAGTGATACTGAGTTTGTGGGGGAATCGAAAGCCAGTTTTGGGTAAAGTAATTAACCAGTTATCCCACCCATGCTACTCTGTGTTAATGATGTGTGTTTTCTTTCACATCGTGTGAGTAAACTGTAGATATGTACAATTGTTTTTTGCAAAACCCTAACGAAAACACCCTATATTATAAAACATTTCTTTAAGGCTGAAGGCCATCTATGTTAAGTCTGACAGTGACGTATTTTTTCAATACCATTGTTCATTTATATCAAAACAAGTTAAAAAAAGGAAAACAACCAAAACGATACAAAACGAAATAGACTGCAGGCAAGAATTTGTTATCGTAGATTTGGTCTATTACCCCCATATCCATTTGGTTCTAGGTCCATGCACTTTGTGTTTCTTTATGATGTGTTTTTTTCACTTAAAGAAAAAAGTTAAGAAATATTAGCAGGTGTTGTTTTTAAGGGATGGGTGTTTGTTGAATTTAAGGATCATGCCCACCTGCAAAACCATCATGGTTTGAAGAAATTGTGTCAACACTGTAGGCCTATGATTACAATGTGAATGTTTTTTACTAGTCCATGCTGATTAATTCTGTGTTAAATTGTACTTATGTCAAGTGCAGCAACTTTTTCTGGTGAGTGCTTATTGCTTATAATGTACCCACATTATTTTGTGCTTTTTTCATTGTCAAGTCTCAAATCAAAGGGTATAATTAGCTGTTTAAAGAATATGTACAGGGCCTTGGGTATCTGTCTTCACACCTGTAGCCCACAGTAGAGTTTCTTTACCATGAACAAATCATAATGGTGCTTGGTTTCAAAGTAAATTTTTTATTTTCAGGCTGTTTTCTTCAGCATGATATCAAGGGCCGATGAGGATATTTTTCTATACACTGTAGTCTATGTTTGCCTTGAGAATTGTGCCTTATGTTTTTCATGCAATTTGTCAACGTAGTGGCCCTCCAGACAAGTGGCATTGGTGACTTTACAGCCTGTGTCAGTCGTGCCTTAAACAAAGACCAAACACAACTCAAACTAATCAAAAGATTACAAAGAATGTTTCTGTCGCAGACAGAAGCTCTACATTCTTTATAACTATCAAATGCTGACCTTCCACCTGATGTCCCGACATCCTGCCTTGCTCACTTCTGATTCAGTATTTGATCCAGGTGGTTCTGCCAGTTCACCCTTCCACTAGTGGAGATTCCTAGATATCAAAACCACTTTCTTTACTCTCATTCCCACCTTATTCCAGCTGTCTTTCCATTTCCATAGCATATTTTTCCTCAAAGATTAGCAATGTAATTGTTGGATTATCAATTTCTGTATGATTAATAAAAAAAAACGCTCTTGTTGGTTTTACTTTATGGCAATGAAGAATCAAATGGTATTGCTTCAGTCAAAATATTGAATGTAATTTGTTGTCAATTCTGTTTGATTGACACTTGACCTCTTTATACTTAGCTATAAAGTATCCTCAGCTCGGCCAACTTGATGGCAAACATGTAATTGTAATTCCCTGAGAGGCTTTTTTTCACACGGTCTTTGATAATAGGCCTAGCCTGTGGCTTATCGAATTATTTAAATTTAAATGTGACCAGAAAGGCTTCATCCTCCATAACTGGTCAATAGGCCACTGTCAAAGTCATTAGTAGTCTATGCGTAGGCTACAATGACATTTCTTAAAACAATTTGAGCCACCGCAAGAAGGAGCCCTTTGCAGCAAATTTTTTAGAGTCTAGCTGTGCACATTTACCATGCTCTCTTCTTTACACTCCTTTATTAGAAAATACACAGTGAATGGGGTATTTATCGTAAGCTTGAGCTGCTGTTACTTTCAAATCAGTGATGTACATAGTTTTTAAGTACCATGTAAGAGAGAACAATTTCTTCACGTCTGTGTTGAGCTTTGAAAGGCTCAGTGTCAGGGTCAGAACTAGTGGTGTCCATTTCTTGCAAAGATTTCCTTAACATATTTTATACTACGTACTTAAGTTATGCCCACATGCCATGAATGTTGATATTTCTTCCATGCCTCATTCATTCCTGTCTCTCCCTAGTCTAGATGATTTCTATATAATGTCAGCAACATTGTCAAAATTGCTCTGTCTATTCCATCGGTCACCCAGTTACTGAGTAATGTAATTTTTTCTCTTTAACTTCTACTTTTACACAAGGGCAGTGCTACTTTGTGATGCATCTTGCTCTGACAGAAAAAAAATTCCAGTAGGCTAGTTCACAAAAAGTTAAATATCTTTCTGCTTTTAGTACAAGAAGAGCTGAAGCTCTATGTGTGGTACCCTCAAATAATAATAATAATAATAATAATAATAATAATAATAATAATAATGATGATAATAATGTAGATCAATGCCAGGGTAGCAACAGGGATAGCCTGAGTCATTCTGTTTCAATGAACGTAACAACACATGTTATTAAGGTGAAACTTAAGATTTGCATCTTTTGTATTTGATTTTTAATATTTGGTCAGTGAAAACAAACTAGCTGGCATGATAGCCATAATGTAGACGACCATTGCTGATACTGAACTATTGCTCTTGGTTTTGGTGGTCTGTTTTTTGTAATTTTATGCTCATTCAAGCAATCTTTCCATAACACATGGGACCAAGGTGCATGCTATATTTTGTTCCAAATGGGTTTTTTTTTAAAAGAGATATTCATTCCATGAACTCAAATCATGATTTATTTTTTAAAAATTGGAACACGATTGCCAAATGCTGAAAATGAAAGGCATCAGGAGGGGAAATTTATCTGCTTAAAATAATTTTCTGCAGCTACAATGGTATCTTTCAATTTCACCCTCTTTCTATCCCCCTTCTTCAGTGCAATATCCCCATCGCTGAATTCACACCTAGAGGTATTTCGTATTTCTTCAAACGTGAAATGTACATGTAGTTTGAGATACTCATCAACCTAGAAAGCAGCTTTTCTAAGTCAGTTTATGAGAAGTTTTCTGTTGTGCTCAGAGTACACTATACAATATCTTTTTAAAAGCTGGGGGGGGGGGGGGGGGGGGGGGGGGGGGG
>JAUKPP010254063.1:0-12403 GCA_032273245.1 Phyllaplysia taylori
TACTATCAGCGGCAAAAATGACTTCGATAACCTCTCTTGAATCACAGCATTCATTTATATGTTGTTGCACTTCTTATTAGGTTACTAATATTTGGCACCAAATCAGGACACGGGACAAAAAAACAAAAAAAAAACCCACAGAAGAGCAGTAGCCAGACCATGTATTTGTGTCATGTTGCCACTGTACCAGTAACGTTGCCACTGTACCAGTAATGTTGCCACTGTACCAGTAATGTTGCCACTGTACCAGTAATGTTGCCACCGTACCAGTAATGTTGCCACCGTACCAGTAATGTTGTCACTGTACCAGTAATGTTCCTGTTGTCCATTCTCTTCTACAGCCTGGCTGTGGCTGCCATCCCAGAGGGCCTGCCTATTGTGGTGACCGTGACCTTGGCCATTGGGGTGATGCGCATGGCTAAGAGGAACGCCATCATCAAGAAGCTGCCAGTTGTGGAAACACTAGGTAGAGAAATAGTATTGTAGTGTTATATTTTATTGTATCCTTCCTTTTTGCCCATTATGCAAAGGACTGATGTTTAAGGCTCACATGGGTCTGTTTTTGTGATGGATATTTCTGTCTCTGTGTTGGGTTGTAGTGATCCTCTCAGTCCAGGTTAGCCCTGTGAGACAAATTCGAAGTAGCGCACTTTTTTAATAAATTCAAAGTGTTGCAAGGGGCTTCGAATAAAAAATCACCACCAACAACATCAATCTCAAAATGTTTATAAGGATGCATAGATCTCAACAGCGTGTTTAGAATTATTCATTTGGAGCATCAGAACTGTTTAAACAATGTGTTGTTTTTTTTCCTTGCAGGCTGTGTGGATGTGATTTGCTGTGACAAAACTGGAACCCTCACCAGAAATGAGATGACTGTGACTCAGATCCTCACATCTGACTACCATCATGCTGAGGTTTGTACCCGCGGATCACAGCTTCACTGCCTTTTTATTATTATTTTTTTTTTACAACTTCACTGCCGTCATTCTTCTCTTTCACAATCACCTTGCTTTTGGTGCTTTTATTTATGCTAAATTTAGCTATGATCAATTTGATACTAGTGACAGTATTTAGTAGCACCATTCTAGGTCTCTTTCATAGTGTTGTATTTGCTATTGCCTTCTTATTTGTTTTAACTTTTTTGTGATTTAAGGAAAATTTTGGCCCACATCATTCTAGATGTTGATTTTGTCCGCAATAAGTTTCTAACGTTTTATAGAAAAAAGTGTTCCAACTAGGATAGATTTAGTTGCATTTATCGTACGGATCACACACACACACAGTAAAAGTAGAGGTTAGTTAAAGCAAACATGAAATAAGACATCTGGTGAAGAGAATAGTCTTGTAGCTTTTCTTCGTTGTTTGCTTTCAGCTGTCGGGCGTGGGCTACAAGGCTGGAGGTCAGGTGAAGATCAGCCACGCTCAAGATTTTTCTGACCATGAGGATGCCATGAGGTCTGTGCGGAAAGTGGTTGAGGTAAGTGATTCAGCACAATATAGGAAACATGTACATCTGCAAACCGCAATGACAAAGTAGTACGTTCCTTATTTCCTACATGCTTTTGCCAAGTAGAAGACTTTATTTCTGCTCCGGGTAATTCTTTGGTTTTTATTTTTTTAGTAATTTAGTATGTTCTATTTTGGGAACATGAAAGGTCTACAGATTGAAGAGTGAAGGGATAAAAATGAAAAGAACAATGGTGTGGGTGGGAAAAATTCCCATTGATTAATGAGATTTTGCACTCAGCTGTGTTTGCCTTTTGAGATTAGCTCACCGATATTGAACACACAGATTTTTTATTAAGATTTTTGTGATTCTTTTTTCTAACATAATAGGTATGAGCAATGGTATTAAGTCTTTATTTATAGTTTAGAAAATTTGTAATAAACTTGGAATGGGCGGAATGGAGTTAGTAAATGCCTATAAAATGATCTCGTCATTCAATGTACCTACCATGTATATTCAATGTTAGTATTGTTAGAGAACTTGTGATTTGATGTATGTACATGTATGCATGATGTTGTAACCCCAATTTCCTCACGGGGATGAATAAAGTTGTTATTTATTTTATTTATTTATTTTTATTTATAAAGTTTTGACAATAATCTTTTTGTTCATGTTGCTGAGGTTTGTCTCCGTCCCTGTGTAGGTTGGCTGTGTGTGTAACAACGCAGACATCACTGATGAGGGTTTGATGGGGCAACCAACCGAAGGAGCTCTCTTGACTGCCGCTGCAAAGGTAAATATCATTTGTAATTCTATAGCTGTGAGAGATGCATTTTGTATGTCATTGTGAAGCCTTACTCACCACTCATATATGGTTTATAGTCATGGCTCATGCTTTATTTTACTTTAATAGATGAAATGATGTGATTGATATAAGATTTTTTACAATTCATTTCACGATGTCAATTCTTTTAGTTTTTATTTGATTCACTCTGCTGCATTTTCTTATTGCTGAGTGGTAAATGAAAATATGATGATTAGAAATGAATAAACCTGTTGGCAAATTTTGGTGATTTTCAAAAAAGTAATTTTGACTGATTTGCATCAAATATCTTTTATTGTTTTGATTTGCCAAATCAAGTTTTATTCCTTTCCACCTTGACCAGATGAACCTCCACGATCTGAGGAAGCTTTACGTACGTGTGCAGGAGTGGCCGTTTACCAGCGACACCAAGATAATGGCTGTCAAATGCCGCCCAGAGATTGATGAGGTAGGTTCAGCTCACAAGTTGGCGGAATACAAAAGAAACAGTTCATTTCATGTAACACAGGGAAATATGGTTGTAAGCTGTATGAAAATTGAAATGCCATTTAAGCACAACAAAATAGATTTTCTAAAATAATATACTTCGTAGAAGTTCTTTCAAAGCCTCTTAAAAATGACAACATAAAAAAAAAAATGCAACATTATTTTTACAAGTTAAAAAAATTATGGAAATATAGTCCTTTTATACAGCTTCCTTTCCCTTCTTGGTAGATTGACTTCATCAAATGATGAGCTTTGTTTGATAGCTTGCTCTATATACTTTCTTTCTTTCTCTCTTTGCCCAGCAATACACCGTGGTCTTCGTGAAAGGAGCCATTGAGCGGGTGTTGGCTCGCTGCAACTTGTTCTACAGTCACGGGAGCACATACCCACTCAAGGACAAAGAGAAGGATGGCTACCTGCAGGAGGCTCATCGACTCGGGACTACAGGACTTAGAGGTTTGTTGTTTTTATTTTACCATGAAATGTACAAATGACAATGTGAATTGCTATCCCAAAGCAGGGAATTCATGAAGATCCTGGTTTATTATTTTATTGAATATCTATTGATGCTCCACTTCCTTTTTCACCTGCAGGTGGCTGTAATCAGTCATTTCGCTGTCCTTTATCTTAATTATTTTGAGATTCGTTTAGAGCAGCGGTTCCCAAACTTTTTCATTCCGCGACCCACTTTTGTAGGCCAAAACGATCGGCGACCCCCGAAAGTATTAAAAAATATCGTGAACCTGTCAGTTTTAGGCTAAAAATTAATAAAATCATAGACCCTTCGCGCCCCCCCGGGATTGCTAGGGGGTCGCGACCCACAGTTTGGGAACCACTGGTTTAGAGCAATGGCGTAATGACAAGTTTACTGTATGTGCTGATTCAAGCCATGAATTTCACTTAGTTACAGAAAGTATTCAGCAATGTGTTGATATCACTTACGTTACAGAAAGTATTCAGCAATGTGTTGATGTCACTTATGTTACAGAAAGTATTCAGCAATGTGTTGATATCACTTACGTTACAGAAAGTATTCAGCAATGTGTTGATATCACTTATGTTACAGAAAGTATTCAGCAATGTGTTGATATCACTTACGTTACAGAAAGTATTCAGCAATGTGTTGATATCACTTACGTTACAGAAAATATTCAGCAATCTGTAGATATCACTTACGTTACAGAAAGTATTCAGCAATGTGTTGATATCACTTACGTTGCAGAAAGTATTCAGCAATGTGTTGATATCACTTATGTTACAGAAAGTATTTAGCAATCTGTAGATACTTACGTTACAGAAAGTATTCAGCAATGTGTTGATATCACTTACGTTACAGAAAGTATTCAGCAATGTGTTGATATCACTTACATTACAGAAAGTATTCAGCAATGTGTTGATATCACTTATGTTACAGAAAGTATTCAGCAATGTGTTGATATCACTTACGTTACAGAAAGTATTCAGCAATGTGTTGATGTGTCTGATATCCGTAAGCGAGCTGCTATTGTTTTCTTCCCCAGTGCTTGGCATGGCGTACGGCACAGACCTGTCGGAGCTGATCTATGTGGGCATGGTGGGCATCATGGACCCGCCGCGGGACGGAGTGCGGGAGGCGGTCACCACTCTGCTTGGCATGAACGTCAGTGTGAAGATGCTCACCGGAGACGGAGAGGACACGGCCAAGGCTGTTGGTGAGATTAACGAAGACAAAATTCTATGAAGCACCTTGTTGATTAGAGCACTGTTTTGTGTTCTTTGAGTTTTCCCTTGTGTCGTTAGAGGAATATAACTGCTTTGTTTGTTTGACCTTTGAAATACATGATAATAGTAGTAGAAATAATAATTCAGTTTATATAGCGCCTAATTCTCAAAAAGGCTCTAAGCGCTGTACAGTGCACATTGATGTCCAACACAACTGACAACTCAAAGACAGATGATGTACATCTAAAACCATACCTACACACACCAATGCACACACAATTTTCGTGCATATGGAAGTTCAGACTTATTTCATAAACAAAATGACTAAAAACTTTTATGATGTCAAGCATCAATAAAGAAACTGGTATGGCAAGACATCATGACCATCCCTGCATGCCACAACTAGCCAGTTTTTATTGTTCAGTTGGAAAGCTCACATTTTGAGACTGACCACTATTTCCCCCCCCACAGCGTCTCGCCTGGGACTGTACGCTCAGGGCGCGGGTTCCATGTCGGGTGAGACGCTGGAGGACATGGACATTGCACAGCTGACCCGTAACATCCACAAGGTCGGCATATTCTACCGCGTCACACCCCGACACAAACTCAAGATTGTCAAGGTCAGTGAGTTTAATGTGCTTTTTCTACTGTCTTAGGCATGGGTTTTGTTTAGCTTCCTTCTTATGTACATGTAACACAATAGCATCTTAAGCATAAAAGTCCTGAAATTTTAAATACATTTTTCACCCCTTAGAACAGAAAATTTGTAAGATTTCTCTTCATATCTATTATGTTCTGGCTGGAGAGCACAAATTCCTTGCCGAAATGTTAACCCTCAGGATGTAATTTTTCTTATGCGGATACTCATTCCACCAAGGGGTCGAGAGATTATAATGAGGTAGGGAGAGACTAGCAGAGACGATAGTTTTGATGCACTATGATTTGTGTGTTTCTTTTTTTTCGTGTTTTAACGCCTTTTTTATCTCAAAGGACTAGGGTTTAGAGGGATTTTTAAAAGAGAGGAAGGAATGAAGGGTTTATGGTAGAAACTAGCAAACTTTCGAAACTTATGAGACAACTTTTGCTTTTTTCATATGACATTGTAGGCCTGCACAATCTTATCTCTCTCTTATTCTCTCTCTGTCTCTCTCTTTCTCTCTCTCTCTCTCTCTCTCTCTCTCTCTCATTCACATGACAATTTCCCTGTCACACTCTCCAGGCCTTGCAGTCAGCCCATCATGTCGTCGGAATGACCGGGGACGGGGTCAACGATGCTGTGGCGCTGAAGACCGCTGAGATCGGCATCTCCATGGGCAAAACTGGCACAGACGTGTCGAAGGAAGCGGCGGATATGATACTGGTTAACGACGATCTCAGTACAATTCTGTGAGTGATGGCGGTTTTATGTGTGATAGCTGTAGGCAATATGGATATGTGTGAGGAGTTATAGATGGGCGAATATTTGAGAACGGTGCTTGTGCGAGTGGATTAGTAGGTACCTGCTTGCTCCTGAATTTGTTTGTATACTAGCTCATAAAGATTTATGCGAATTTGTCTATGCTTATATCTTAGATTGACCTCAATTGGTGCTGTCATTCTTTTGTAATAAATTGCAACATAGGAATCATGAGGAAATGGCTCAAGGTCGAGGGAAAATCAGAGTCAACAGTGGGATGGACTGGGATTGAGAAGGACTGTGAATCACGGAGAAAATAAAATGAGGGATGTGTGTAAGAAACTGGCAGCATTCAAAAGATAGTCCTATATTCTATCAACTTGCACTGTGTGGTCAAGCAACCAGAATAGAATACTGTGAATATTAGGAAGAGATGGAAGGATTTCTGACACTCATCCTTATCTAATATTAAATTAATTGTACTATACCAGCTATACTAACATCTAAAAATAAGACACCCAGAGCGTCCAAAAACATAATATTATTGTAGTTAAGGTATGGATCTATAGATAACTTACTATCAATTACTTCTACTCCGTTGATGTGCGATATGTATGTGTACATTGCCGTTATGTCTATGTTGTATAACATAGAGGGTATGTATGCGTCTCAATGTCAATACAAAGAACAAAAGTAAAAAAACAAAAAACAAAAACACAAAACAGTAAAAAAAGAATAAATATACTAACATCTGGCACCCATAGGATGCGGACATGGGCGAAAAAAGAATATTTAAGCAGACTATGCTTTTTGTACAATGGAGGATACAAGACTTGGATTTGTTGATAAATGAAATCTTGATATCTATGTATATCTATCTGACATTTCAGGGCAGCTATCGAGGAGGGCAAGGGAATCTTTTACAACATCAAGAACTTTGTGAGATTCCAGCTCAGCACGTAAGGAAAACTCCAGTTTTACTGAGATTCACAAATTTTTAGCTATGTGAAATTTTCTATTTGATTTGGCGTTGAGAGTATAATGTGTTTATATCATTTAAATATTGCAAACTTTGTAGCCTATATATTTTTTGTATTTTTGAGTTTAGTTTGATCAAAGAGATGTCTTTGTCTTACAGTTCTGTGCAGATCATCTATGTTCCAACTTTTAACATTTTAAAACTTGTGACTGGATTTAAATTTGTGATATTTTTACATGATCTTTAGAAGTAAAAACATATGTCTGCAACAATGACTGCTCTTGTATAAACTAGTGTCTGGCGCTTTTTGAAAATATGTTTGTATTTTTTTGGGAATGGAATGTGACTTCAAAATCGTTTAAAAAACTCTTTTTAATTTCATCTCCAGGAGCATAGCTGCACTGTCATTAGTGGCGGTCTCTATGATAATGCGACTTCCCAACCCTCTGAATGCCATGCAGATCTTGTGGATCAACATCATCATGGACGGCCCCCCAGCTCAGAGGTATGTGTCTTATGTTGTCTCTTGTCACTACTTTCATACAAGGGAAAAGGAAATGGGCAAAATTTCTGAGGGTTAAAGGCAATATTCAATGTTAAGAAACAAATACATAAAGCTTAACATAAGAGAAATGTAAGTTCTATGGCAGGATGCCTTTTTCAAGTAACAACATGGCATTTCTGACCATAATGTTTATTTTGGCAGAGGCTGAAATCGGTACTTTAAAATATAGTTGATGTACAGTGATGTTTGAAGGGGTACTGCTTCCTCCTGTAATTTCATGACAATTTGTGTACTTTTCTTTACAAGTTTTCAAACGGTTCATATCAAGTGAAAATTGTGCATGACTTATGGTGCTTAACTTTCATTATTGTTTTCTGTGATTGCCAGGGAGAAAATATTTCTAACTGTGAGCAAGGAATTTTACGCTATTTCATATTTCCATTCCTCCACAGTTTGGGTGTGGAACCAGTAGACCATGACGTTCTGCGACAGCCTCCACGCAGAGTCCGAGACAACATCGTCACTCGCTCTCTCATGATGAATGTGTTGTCCTCAGCCCTCATCATCATCGTTGGTACATTGTGGGTCTTCTACAGAGAGGTGAGTTGGCATGTTTGCCTTGGTTGTATGTCTTTTTATCTGCTGTGGCATCGGTAGTCAATTAAGCTGCTGGACTCGTAATCGGAAGGTTGGGGGTTTGAATCCCAACTGGGGCCCAACGTTGTGTCCTTGGGAAAGGCACTTCACACAAATTTTCCTCACTTTACCCAGGTGTGAATGGGTACCCAGCTATAGACAGCAAATGATCTTGTCTATATGTTAGTGCTTTAGCGCATGGAAAATGGCAGCTTGCACTGTATAGTTCCCAGGAAGTTGAAAAAGTTTCTGAATGACTTGGTCTGCTGGGGTAATAATAATTGAATTCTATTATTATCATTATTATGGAAGATTGTGAAGCTTCATATAGAGTCTGCTGTTTAGTCAGGGCATCTGCAATGTTGATGCTATAGATTGACTGTCATGATGTGTCAGATATTTTTCAATCAGCATTTTAACTTCATAAGGCCTCTTACTACATAAAAACTATATAATGGGCAAGGGGTTAACTGCATACTTAAATTCTTACTAGACAAATTTCTTCATTTTTTGGAGCTGTTAAAGTTAAAGTGCTAATCGTGCTCCTGATAACTGTCTACAATTATTTCAGTTCGCTTGCACTAACACAAATGTTTTCCTCTCAGATGCAAGATGGCAAAATCACCCCTCGGGACACAACCATGACCTTCACATGCTTTGTGTTTTTTGACATGTTCAACGCTCTGAGCTGTCGGTCCCAGGTCAGTGCACCCAATGACCTCTTTTTGTTTTAGTGCATGTGATTTTCCTTCCTACAGGTGCCTGTGGTGTAAAAGTTAGGCTCTTTGCCTGTCACGCAGAAGGTGTGAGTTCAAGACCCACATTGAGCAGTTTGATTGTCCAGGCCGAAGTAGCTTATCCCTTAGATTACCCATAGTGTTGCATAGGATTTTGAACCAAAAGCCTAACCTTGTTCCTTCTAAGGGCTGCGAGTGGAGATATTTCAGTAACATTGATGATGCATGGTGCTAACAATCTTCTTATGTTTGACTGTGGAAATAGTACTGAAATAAACTTTCTTTTTAAAAGTGAACAAAAATTGCTTTATACAATCTCATGACTTATTTCTACTCTTATTTTGTATCTGTTACAACCCATTTATGGCAATTAGTTGCTTTTGATAGATGAGTACTAACCATCAGGCTACCAAGACAGTCAACTGTAAACTCATATTTCCCCCTTGTCTGATACCCCACAGACCAAGTCAATCTTCCAAATTGGGCTGACCACCAACCGCATGTTCCTGTATGCTGTGGGCGGCTCCATTCTGGGCCAGCTGATGGTCATCTTTTTTCCTCCGCTGCAAAAAATATTTCAGACGGAGGCACTCTACCTCTCAGGTGAGCACCGGCGCTGTGGTTTAATGTTTAGGCTCTTCGCCTTGCATGCGGAAGACCCTGGTTCGATCCCCGATCGCGGACGATCTGGTTTTTTTCTACTGGGATTTTTCCCTCTCAGCCCGGGTTGGCCCTGACAGGCAGGGTCGAAGTAGCCCGTCTCTTAAATAACCTTACAGTGTTGCAGGGGACGTAAACTAAAACTGGTAACCAAACCAATCTCAGGTGAGCAATAGTTCATAGACCGGTTCCAACAATGAGTTAATGAGTTATGTTCCTTCTCTGTGACAAGCTTGAGACTCAAGAGAGGAATTTTCATATTTTTCCTCTACTTTGTACATTCTCTTCCTCTCAGACTCTGGATCACAAATTATATCATTTGATTAATATTAAGGAGAGGGTTATTTATAGAGGAGCCAGTTTCTGCTGTTTTACCCTCTTCTTGTTTTGTTTTTTACTATAGCACTCAAGCAGGCTTAAGTTTCCCTGAGGGTAACCATTTGTGTGCTGCGTCAGCAGACACTTAGCTGTTCACGAAAAGCCACATCATGCACAGTTATAGTAACTCATTCTATCGTGATCTCTTTTTCTTTCTCGTCTTCTTTTCTTTGTTTGCTTATTTTTTCATGAGATTTACTGCATTTATCTTGACACTGATGGTGTGAGATATTACGGTGAACTGATGGAAGGGGGACAGTTATCAGATGTGGAAGTGAGCTTTGATGAGGGAGCAAAATTAAACAAACAAAAGTGGATTACATTCTGCCACGTTGATGTTAATGTTGCTGGCTAAAACAGCCAAAGAAGCTGGTGCCTCTATAAATAGATAACTCTTGTTAATGTTGCTCTCTTTGCTTTGTTCTCAGATTTTGTGTTCCTCATTGGGCTGACATCAACGGTGTTTGTCTTCTCCGAGGTGAAGAAATTCTTCGTCAGACGTCGTCAGGCACAAGAGCAACACTTAAGTGAAAGTTTGTTTTACCCAGAACAAATGGTATAGCACAATAGTGGATTAGGATATTTGATTTGTACATCTTACATTGGTATTAGTTTGTTTTACATGCGCTCAGCATTTGTTTTGCTTTAAATAAGCTTATATTTCGGCGGCTGGGGCAACAAGTTGACAAGTGCTACCTTGCAATTTTACAGGAGAGCCAAAAAACGTTCTTATTTCCACAATAGTGCCTGTAGCAATGATGCCCTGTCGATACGTTGCAACTTCAGTTCTATTAGTCATAGGGAGCTCATATTTTCACACAACATGTGAGATTACCTTGATATTCACATTAATGAAAAACTTGATTTTTTAGGAAAACTGGTACTTGTCGACTTGTTGCCACAAACCGCCGATTTCATGTTTCATGAACACACAATTTTTTATGTCGGATTACAGTCGAAACCTTTTATAGCAAGGATTGTGGTACTGGAGCAAAAACCCTGTTGTTTCGGACATTCACAAGGAACAAGGAAAGAGAAAAACAAAATGAGGATGTGATAAATCTCTGTTAAAACAGAATCCTTTTTATATCAAGTTTCGACTGTCATTTATTTGATGCTTGTTTTGGAACCATGTTGTATGCAGATTAAGTTTTGTTTACACTGAGGTAATTTTGAGGATTTCGACTTCTCAAAGTTTTTTGCTTGTTCCAAGTACAAATTTGTTGTTTGTCTGTACGATCCGTCTCGACTCCATTGACACGACTTTAATGACAAGGCATTCTGTGATGTATTCTGTTATTTGCTTGTATGAAACATGGAGTATTGTTCTCCGACAAGGCAGGCACGTGGTTATGAAAAAAGTATGTTACAATGAGTATCAGATCTGAGTATTACTTTCAACAAATCGTGACCTTGGTGCTGCCATGTGCTATCTGCAAAGTTTTGTGATGAAAATGTGGGACATTTTTCAATTCAGTCGTAGTTGTATTTTCACTTTGCAAAAATTGGATGAACCGGAGATGATATTATAGAAAATAATAATTAGAAGAATGTAGATCATTTCTGCAGCGCCCATTCCCGTGAGTACACAGCTCTAGGCACTTTGCATCAATTTAAAAAAGCCATAAATGGACAGGATTTTAACAATCTTTCATAGGAAAAAAACACATTACGTAATCATATGCACACACATAGAGACACACACAGACACAACCTCTCTCTGATGCCATATGCTTGTGAAAGAACATTCATGTCTCAATATAAAAGCATAATACATGTGTACCTATACAAACAATGTTATCCATGGTTTAACAACGTGATGCTTACATAAATAAATGGTGAGTATACTGTCATATATGACATTGTACTGAGAATCGGATCACTCTGTCAGGTGTGATTTCATCAAGATAACACAAGACAGCACTAAACTCATGACATTGTACATGACAGGGAAAGTTCGGGCTTTAGAATTTGCTATCCTTAAATATAAATATGGTGTCCTAGCCGGTTTAGGGATTTCATGGCTGTAATTCTCAGAGGGATGGATGGTGAAATACTCAAGTATTTTTTTAAAAACTCGCTGATTCTTATTCTTATGTCAAAGATACAACAAATTTTTTCCAGTTGGCGCGGAAATTTAGATTTGAAGCGTCACTCTTATATCTTGATTGACACCATTTGGGATTTCTTTCATTTGAGTATTATTAGAATAATCTTGAATAAAGTTAAATAATGTACATAAGAAAAATATAAGTTTCAATTTGAATTAAAATGTTCGCGTATAAATTGAACAAATACGTTTTTCCTTTTTTAATGGCATTTTTTTTTTTTCATTCAATAATCAGTCTCAGCAGGGTTTGCTATCTAAATGGGGTAAACATATTACAAGGATGGCATCATTGTTCGAGATGATGTGTTTATTGCTTATTAATTCAATCAGATATGGCATTGCACAAAATTGATTGCTTATGAATTCAATCAGATATGTCATTCTACAAAATTGATTGGCAAAAGGCGAACAGCTAAACCTGTTAAAGATAATCATCCTTTTACAGAGAGAAGAGTGATAGCTTTGAGTAATGGTTTACTTTACCTATGACTTACCTAATACTACAATTTTTTTTTGTTGAAAGGGGGGGGGGGGGGGGGGGG
>JAUKPP010254074.1:3046-22617 GCA_032273245.1 Phyllaplysia taylori
GATTCAAATAAAAGGAATACAGATTCCTGAACTGAGTTGTAACCATTATCTTTTCAGTCTCATATCCTGGCTGCTAAATCTGTGGCCAATGTGATCAAGACATCTCTTGGGCCGAAGGGCCTGGACAAGATGATGGTTGGCCCTGATGGCGATGTGACAGTCACCAATGATGGGGCTACTATCCTCGACCTCATGGACGTAGATCATCAAGTGGCAAGGTTGATGGTGCAGCTGTCCAAGTCTCAAGACGATGAGATTGGGGATGGAACCACAGGTGTTGTTGGTGAGTCCTTGTAGACCAGCTTCCATATTTTATGCACCAAGTCATTAATCTAGAGTATAAAGGGTGTTGGGTATGTTACATTTAAGTTTATGAACTAGTGTCTGGTGTGATGATTGGAGTTGAATCTTCGTGTTGGCAGATTGTTGATCATCTCCATGTCCCTGCTGGGAAGTTATGTCCGTCTCAGCCCAAAATGACCCTGGCAGGCAGGGTGAAAGTAGCTGCCCTGAAATGACCTTACTGTGTTACAAGGGAGGAATGAAACCTAGATATCAGGGGCGCATCATGGGAACCATTATTCTTTCAGTACCGTTCTCTTTTTTCCTGATGGTGCTCAACTGTTTTAATGGATTTCAACCTTTCATATTATAATACTGCTTGCATTGAACTTTTGATGATTGAAAAGAGACAAAGATTCATAAATGCTTTGCCATTATTATTTTTTTCTCTTTCCCCATCATCAAGTTATGGCTGGGGCATTGCTAGAGCAAGCAGAGAAATTGCTGGACAGGGGCATTCATCCTATCCGCATCTCAGACGGCTACGAGATGGCGGCGAAGATTGCTGTGGCCCGGCTGGACAAGATCAGTGAGACTTTCAGCGTTGACCTTAAGAACCCAGAACCTCTCATTCAGCTGGCTATGACCACCCTTGGCTCTAAGATGTAAGTATTTATTATCATATATTGGAGGGGGGGGGGTGTTACATGGTGAATAAAAAGATATTATATATACAATTTGTTGAGAAATTAGGGATATAATATATATGGTATGTGAAGGTATCCAAGAGAGATGCTGTGACAGTGACAGGCACTTACCTTAAAATTACATTCCGGTGACAATAAGAAGGTAACTAGAAGAGGATTCATCCTATTTTTACAGCTATAAAATAGCTGGAAAATGAATGAATGTTGTACTTTATATAGTGACATTGGAGATTTTGACTTCTTTAATGGGAGAAAACGGTATCTGTGAAATGAGTCCATTCATCACCCAAAAGTCTTCTTTCAAGTAATCTTTGGGGTGTTCATGGTTAAGATTAACATCTTGCGTAAACAGGTTTTGCTTGCATGAGGTTTGTTTTTCTCAATTGAGCAGATCAGTATTAAATTGTTAATTGCAGTTTGAAATTTTGTCAATGAGTGGCAGGTTGCATGATGAAAGTTGTGCAATCTGTGTTATTCTTGGAAACTCAGGAAATGCTGTTCAAAGTTGTTTAGTGTGTCATTATCACTTATTTTGATTATTTATCTCCAGCGTGAACCGCTGCCACCGTCAAATGGCTGAGATTGCAGTGAACGCCATCCTGTCTGTGGCAGACTTTGAACGCAAAGATGTCGATTTTGAGCTCATCAAAGTTGAAGGCAAAGTGGGTGGGAAACTGGAGGACACTATGCTGGTCAAGGGTGTGATTGTTGACAAAGATATGAGTCATCCACAGATGCCAAAGGTGAGGCACCGGGGGCTATTTGTTACCATGACAAAGTTTCTTTTGGATATGTGTGGTTACGCAGAGGTTTTGTTATTTGAAATTGAGTAAACAGAGGAAAAGAATCTCTTATGTGCTATATAATGTAAATACCCTCTTTCATTTCACTGTATTGTTGAGAAGGCAGAGGTTACTACCAATTTATTATAGATTAGTTTGCATTCTATAATCTTGTCAATCACGCGTCTTAGTAAGTATGTCTCCCTGTGTGTGTGTGTGTGAGTGAGAGAGAGAAGGAGAAGGAGAGCCTATTTATTCACCTGCATGAGAGTGGTGTGTGTTATAGTAAGGGTATGAGTGAGTGATTTCTATGAGAATGATTTTGCATTATGTATGACTGTACTATCGATGTAAATGGCCTAGAGCCCAGTACGGGGATTGGGCGCTATATAAATCTACTCATTATTATTATTATTAATAGAATTTGCCCCCGGGGGGGGGGGGGGTGGTTGGTAAGCTAACGGGGGACATTTCCCACTTGTTACTACAGATTCAAATTTTAAAGAGAATGTTCAACAACCCGGCATTTTACGTATGGATGAATGGTGGGTGCTGCGACATGATCTGCTCCTTTTATCTCTATTACTTCCGTCCTAATTTAGACTTCACTGCATTATACAGTGGAAATCGGTTATAACAGGGGAATTTAAAATCCCCGTGTTTAATTAAAACCCTCAACAAGATAAATCAAGCATCTCCCTTCCTTTTTCAAAATTTAAATTTTCAGGAAGTGAAAGATGCTCGTATTGCCATCCTGACCTGTCCCTTTGAGCCCCCCAAACCCAAGACCAAGCACAAGCTTGACGTGACCAGTGTGGAGGACTACCGCAAACTCAGGGACTATGAGAAGGAGAAGTTTGAGTCCATGGTGCAGACAGTGAGTAGATTGAGTTGTACACTGGAGACTGTTAAAGCGCTTGTATTATGGCTTCTTATACTGCATGTCTATAGGAAATAAGGGTCATGCCTCTAAATATTTTAATGAGCGTTGCCATATATTGAGATATATTTATGGTGCTTCTAATATGGTCTGACTCATTTTCTGCAGTTCTGAGATAATCAAAGAAAACTGGCTTGGTCTGGCTAGACATTTCAAATTTTAGGAAAATGGTCCGGCACTTGAAATGAATTTAATACCAAATTATGCACTGTGATGTGGGGATTACATAATGTGCCTATTCCGTAATGGCCCAAATGGACTTAGGCCATTTTTGGCATATCAAGACTATATGTGCTAGAAAAAATATTAATTTTACACAACCTGTTTCACTGTCTTACGTGTCTGAAGCACATTGAAAACATTGATCGTAGATTTTGTCGAAGGGTTGTGCACAGAAGGATAAGAAAAGTTAGTAGTTTTTTTTAAGCCATTTTAAGCTGTTTTTATGTTCATGTACAATACTTAAAGTGTGTATTATTTTAAAACATTTCTTTTGCTCAAAAGTAAAAACACACTTCTGATGGGTTTGTTTTTTTACTCCTCACAGGTCAAAGACAAGGGAGCTAACCTTGTAATCTGCCAATGGGGTTTTGATGATGAGGCTAACCATCTCCTGCTACAGAAAGAGCTGCCAGCCGTCAGATGGGTTGGAGGTCCTGAGATTGAGGTACGTTTTCACAAATTTATGGACATCCTGGTCATGATAAGTGTTGAATTTTATTTTCCTTCTTAAAGTAACACCCTTTCTAAGTGGTGGGACTCCTCATTTTTTTCTTTACTTCTTATCTCTCATTTTTTTCTTTACTTCTTATCTATTGACCTTTTCTTTCAGCATCCTTTTTCTAAAACTTAATCTGCTAATCATCTATAATTGCCTCTGAGTTAAATACCTTGGCTGTGATGAAAAAATATTTTGGCATGAGGAATTTCTACAGCGCCTGCTGTGGCCTGACGGATCAGACACCATGCTACATAAATTTTGGGATGTGAACCTCTGTCAGTGAGGCATACTGCACGCTGACTCTTGAAATCATCCTAACATTCTTGTGAAAAGAGTTATGAACATGTTTAGTCACTCATACTCTTCCTGACCTGTCCGTTGTAATAGTAATAGTGTGGATCTAGTTTTTTTCATGTGGCAGTAGCAGTTATTCTTAGATCTTCGTAATCTAATTAACTTTATTTTTATTTTTTTTACAAGTTAGCCAAAGTTTGTTTTTAGCTGATTGGTAACAATTTTAGGATTTGAAGAACATGTTACTGTAACTTGCTTGTCATTTTGGTTTGCCGTTGAAGAGATGGTTAAATGAAACCCTAATTGTCTTATATTATTCTTTGTTTCTGCTTCAGCTGATTGCTATTGCAACTGGTGGCCGCATTGTCCCCCGATTTGAAGAACTGACAGAAGAGAAGCTCGGCAAGGCTGGCATTGTCCGTGAGCTGAACTTTGGAACCACAAAGGAGCGCATGCTTGTCATTGAGAAGTGCCACAACTCAAGAGCTGTAACCATCTTCATTCGTGGTGGCAATAAAATGGTGAGATGTTGTGGAAGCTTGGCAGCTTCTCTGTTTCTGTTATGGTTATTATAAGAACAAGTTGAGCATACTTTGTTTACTAGCACTGGTATAATGCCTAGGCTCTTCCTCTATCTTGCGGAAGACCCGGGTTTGATCCTGCATTCAGACAATCTGTTTTTTCTGCTGGGATGGCCCCTACAGGCAGGGTCAAAGTAGCCGGTCTCTTAAATGACCTTACTGTGTTGCAGGGCATGTAAAACAAAACAAAACAGCAAACTCATCCCCGTGATATATATTTTTTTTTAAATTATTTTTTTCTCTGTCGTTTTACTGGTATTAACAGAAACTTACTCTGTGATTGTATAGTCTGTCTTTGAACTTGGTTTAGAAATGTTTCCAGAGTTTGCCCAGACATTCTTTCCCTTTACATCATCGGGTAAACTTGTTAACGGCCGTGGCCTTCTTTGTAACTGAACATTTACTGACTTTGTTGCTTGCAACTACGCTATTTTTAGATGTTATTCTTTGCCATATTGGTCTCAGGCCATGCAAGGTAAAGTCTTTATCTTTCACCTGGTTTTTATTAAAATATTTATTTACTGTTCAGGATCTAAAGTTAAATCCTATTTGTTTTCCAGATTGTTGATGAAGCCAAGCGCAGCATTCACGATGCCCTGTGTGTAATCCGAAACATTGTGAGAGACAACAGGATTGTGTATGGAGGTGGTGCTCCAGAGATTGCTGCCTCTTTGGCTGTTCAAGAAGCTGCTGATAAGGTGAGGCTCACAGAGTTGCCAACCTCTACGGATTTTCCGTAATTTGTACGGAATCGGGCTCAAGTTTACGGAACTACGGAAAAACCATAGTTTTTACGGAAATTGCGCAATGGGAAGAACGAAAAAATAATACAACTATTAAAATACGACTTGTTCCGGTCACGAAGAAGCGAAAGCGGAAAAACGATAAAATAATTCCAACACGGCTTCCGGTCACGAATAAGCGAACGCGGAAGAGCGATAAAATAATTCCAACACGACTTCCGGTCGCGAAAAAGCTTTCGCTTTTGGCTCGTTGGTGTGTACATTTCGTGTTTACCGTCCAGACCGCTGTGGATTTCTGCAAATCGTTATTAAATTTAAAATGGAGGATGTTAATCCGGTTTGTCTCCTTTACTGTTTTCTCCTCCATCACCGAATAAATCGGGCCAAACAATTCAGTTCAGTCAGAAAAGTTACTCGCAGTTGAGTTGCAGGAATGGCTCTGTCTCTGTCACATCTGTGTGACACTGTGTCGTGTTTGAAACGAGTGGAAAGTCAGGAAAGGGCCCGAATTTCGCATTCTGCTCAACATGTCGTGTCATTTGAATATCAGTACCAGCATAGCTCATGCTGGGAGAGATGACTGCAGTTGCTATGTTGCTAAGAAGAAGCTTAGTAGGCCTAGAGACAGTAGAGATCTAATGAATGGCTCAGCTCCAGAATGATGAGTGACTCAATGTGAGTGTTTCCATTCTTTCACTTCAGAAAAATTAAAATGATAATAGTGTAAAGTGAAATAGACTTGAAAGTTTTGAAAGCTGGGATGGCATTAGCAAACTCTGCGTGTGGCTCACATTGCTCCGATCGACCGGGTTACTACTGAAAAGGTTTTGAAATTACTGAAAATGAGGTTGGATTTTACTGAAATGACTTTCCAGAGGTTGGCAACTCTGAAATTGAGGTTGATTTGGGTTGGGATGTGTCGGTAGGGAGGGTGTCGTACATAAGCGTAGTGTAGGCTAGGGCTAGGAAGCTCGATGTAATACTAAAATTACAATTACGTCTAGGCAGCCGGATGCAATGATGTCCCTAACACAGGGTTAGATCTAGATCTAGATCTAGTTAGTGGTAAGCCGTAAGGCAAGGCACATTATTGTCGATGACAATGAGTATGAGCAAAAATTAGTAGAGCGATCTGACTTGATTTTGATCATTGTTGAGATGGTCAGATTGACAAAAAAGCAAGTGTCATTGTTTACAGTTGTCATGAGTGTGTCATGATTAACATTTGATTGTGTACTATTAGTATTAGTATTAGGCATTAAAAGACCAGCAAGCTAGCCTTCTATCCATAAACAAAGAAAAAGTCAACTGATTTTTTTCAGATTCCATTGTCTTGGCCCTTGTTGCGATTCTGTCTTGGACAGGTTTGACTCCGTAGACCTATTAATATTATAAGGCTATTTTATTTTCACAGGAAAAGAAAGGAGAGGACTCCGATGAATCTGTTGTCAAAAAGGCCAAAATTGTAGAGCCAGAGCCAGAGCATGCTGACCCAGACACCCCATTTAGCAGCCCACAATCGCTATTGTCTGAAGAAGAGAAGGGAAAAGTTGAAAGAAACAAGCTGAATGCTAAGCTGAAACTTCTTGGGACAAAAACATGTAGACAAATCGTAAATGTGGGCCCAACCTGGTTCGATGCACTTGAGCAAGAGTTCGGGAAAGAGTACCTTGTGGAGGTAAGAAGTAAGCCTACAAGCCCTACCTACAATTATTATGAACTATTTTCAGTCTTGCCAACATTTCACAGTTTATTTGCCAAACTAAAACCCACCTCTACAATCCTGCTCGCTTAATGACTCGCTAATCTAAATAAAACAATTTTAAAAAAAATAAATAGCCCACTATGAACCTGGTCCCATAGCGCCAAGAGTAAGCCTATAGCTATAGACTCGCTTTTCCAAGTCCAGAATGATGAATCTTAAAACAAGTCTTCTTTAATCTCTTCAACGTTTCACTTACCTTCCTTCTCTACTTTTCAATAACTTTCATGAAGCTAGACGCTCAGAAAATTTATATGGGTAGGGCAGTAATGAACTGGGTAGAAATGCGACGATCCAACCGCACTTGCATGTTTGATGCGACCGTCGCTTTTATTGTAAATCAACAGGCACATCCCATCTTTGCAGGCAGATTCAGCGCGCCCTTGGGCAGGAGTTCTGAAGTCATCTTATGTGGACATTTTGTCAAAGTTTGCTTGTAAATGTTGACATCTGGACAAAGATTGCCCTTCAGTAAAACGTCTTGCCCTTTGTTCTTACAGTAGGTTTCTCAATCACACTTACAGACGATTTGATTTTTACAATGTGTCACAATAAGGATCTTTTTCTTTTTTTCTTTTCTTTGCAGGGGAAGGGTTTCAGTTGTAGGAATGCCCACGTTTTGATAGCATTAATGCGATTCATTAGATTTGATTGGCTGGAATGTAGATGAACCAACAATATTTTATTTAATACAACTGTATTCTGATGCAAGAGAAAGCCTTCCCTTCCAAAATTTATTGCCAAAGTTTTAAAGCTCATTCAACCTATGGCTAAAACTTAATTTTTGCTTTTGTCTTCTGTTCTCTAGTTAAGCAAGTTTGTCGCCGGAGAGAGGAAAAAGGGCTCTGTGTACCCACCTGTTGACCAAGTGTTCACCTGGACCACAGCATGCCCAATACAGTCTGTAAGTCTTGTAAAGCCAAATCTAGAAGTGATGGTCAGGCTATTGTTTGCTGGTGATAGTTTTAGTTCTCTCTGTCTAACTGCATCTTTTTTGTTGGAGTATTACTCAATTCTGTCAATCTATTTTTTGGTTGAAAGTTTAGCGGATATTTTATTTTCCTGGCTCTTCTTTTACTCTCTCTCTCTCTCTCTCTCTCTCTCTCTCTCTCTCTCTCTCTCTCTCTCTCTCTCTCTCTCTCTCTTGCACGCTCACACTTTCCCTCTCTTAAACTTTAACCTTTGCTAAGTGTTTTTTCATTGTATTTTTGGTACAGGTCAAAGTGGTCATCATTGGTCAAGATCCTTATCATGGCCCAAGACAAGCTCATGGTGGGTACATTTGTTTTGTCAACTGACTGAATAGTCCTTACATTAGTTTCATGTAACAATGTGCCTAGACTCAAATTCCTTTGTCAGTCTGAAAGTACGATCTGAGAATATTGCAACTTCTTAATTTCAAATAACATTTGACTTTGGAAAGCTGCTCTTTAGATGGAAGCGTGGCTATGAGATCTTGTTTTGATTCCTGACGAAGGATCTTAGCTAGGTCAGGGCGGTGTGTCAAAATTAGAAGTAACAAAAATCCCAAAGGCTGTGTGTACACATAATTTTGTTTTTTATGTTCCACTTAATGGCAGAATGATGTACGAGTATTGAATAATGTCAACTACTTGACTGTATTCAGACCCCTTTTAAACCTATATGATGAATTTTGATTAGCTTTGTCTTGTTTTTGATAAAAATATTGATCAGGCTTTGTCTTATACCTGCTTCCAATTATAAGTGCATGGCCTAAATGAAGTTCATTAAACAATGAAACAAAGATTGTACTACAGAATTCATTACAGTTGCAGTAGAACCCGCATATCTCAATGTCTGTTTACTCGACATTTTGCCTGAGAATTTGGAATTCCTAACTTTTTCTTTATTTACTACATCAACATTCCTTAAGTCGACTTTCTCTTTACTCGACATGAGTTCAATAGTCCCAGCAATGCCGACCTGAGCAGGTTTTACTGTATTATACTGTATATACGGTACACCCTGTTATTCCCTGCGAAAATAAATAAGGTTGACCTTCTTTTTTCCTATTTAACTTTTGCCATTTCTGTTAGAGAGTGGACCCACTAAAGTGTTCTGTGTAGAAACATCTGGGATGAGTAAGGGGTGTATGAGTAATTTTAGGCAAGAGGAATGATAACAAACATTGTGAATACATTAGGTGTGGAGTCCACCTGGCAGGTATGCTGCATTCTATTTGTCTTTTTTTTGTCAGGTTTATGCTTCAGTGTCTTGCCTGGCATCAAGCCACCCCCAAGGTTAGTGAGTATACCGCCCAGTATTACATCTTGTTGGAAAAAATACCAATTAGGAATTCTCAATGGAAAGTGACGATACAGTGCTTGATCCTTAGATGTGTAGTTTTTAGCTTTGAAACTTTGAGAATATTTTGCATTTCATTATTTTTTTGCTGTTGATTCCTGGGTGTTGGGAGATAGGAGGGCTATCTTTCACACTTAACAAAGCAGTCGGAGGAAAGCGCCAACTACATTTTCATGATGGTATGAGACGGTGCTCAAGTAGCTTGCAAGTTTTGTATTTGTAGAAATCACCCTGATAGGAATATTTACAGGTTTTCTCAAACTTTTGCTATTTGTAAGATTGAAGAAATGTAAATGAAAGTGGAAGCGGGCTTCCGAATGGAAAGTGTTTACACAGGGATCCACCAGGATTCAAGAGAGCTAGTGGTAAAAAAATTATTCAAAGTAAAGAGTCAAATAACTCAATACTTTATTCAACCCATGTTGCATGTAAATATGAATCATGATTTAACATAATGAATTTCAACAATGAGTCCATGCAGAAGAAATTATAACATAGCCATTTGTAAGGCACACAAGAAAATAATAGCCTACTTTTTTTTTTTTTTTTTCCAGTTTGGAAAACATGTTCAAGGAACTTTCCGCCACCATTGACGGCTTCAAACATCCCAAGCATGGCAACCTGACTGGCTGGGCCACTCAAGGTAAGCAACTCTTGACTATGGCCAAAGGGTGATTCGTTTTTGCAGAAATTTCTAGTGTTTTAGAAACTTTACAATTGAAGATAGTAAGATAGTTTTCTTTTCAAACAATGTTGTGGCATCGATAGCCCCTCCTTCTGGATATATCTGGCTTTCTGCCTCAAACAAGCACCTGTACTAAGATTGTCCTAGACTGATTTTTTGGTCTCAGGAAATCTCACAAAACTTGTGCTTCAGTAACGTCTAACAGTAAGCAATGATGGTGGATAGGCATTTTGTACATATTCCCTGAATTTATTATTTTTAAAGCTCTTCATAGGAAAACGCAAAGGGATTTTCCCCCGTATTTTTACATGATTTCTAAAGGAATTTCATGCCAAAATAATAAACCTCATGACTTTATGTGAAAAGTTGAGCCGATCCTTTTCAGAAACGTAACATCAGTTTGGCCCCACAAGCAAAATTTAAATTTGTTTCCCAATGTTCTCCCAGGAGTCCTTCTGCTCAATGCCTGCCTCACAGTCCGGGCCGGAGCCGCTAACTCCCATGCGGGGAAAGGATGGGAAAAACTCACAGATGCCGTCATTCATTGGCTCAACTCAAACCGCTCTGGTCTAGTTTTCTTGTTGTGGGGCGCATATGCGCAGAAGAAGGGACAGTTCATCAATAAGGTAAAGACCATTCAAGTCATGATTTTCTTCATTAGAATTCCACAGTTTCTTGTTAAAAGAGACTTTTTGTAGGAGAATCTCTGACACTTTAGTACTTCAATGTTTTCAACTTTGAAAGTGAAAGGAGTTGATAAAAAATCCAAACTTACCCCCTTTGGACATACATGTAAGCTACCTTATATTTTGGAACACAGTATATCTAAAAACACAAGGGATTTTGAATTGAATGAAGTCAGTCAGGCTGACTGCTTCAGGGATATGCTGGTATACAGTAGGGATATGGATTTTCTTTTCAGGAAATTATTTTCATTGTCATTGTTATCTGCTTTCTCCATTTTTCTACACCTTTGGTGCAGCACATTTAAAATTCCTCAAATAACCCAAAAATTGTTTTGTTATGTTTTTTTATCCCCTAAATGCAATTCTTTACAATACTTTTGAAACTTATATGACATTCCACCCACAGATATCCCTCAATGTTACCTGCTCTTTCTATTAATTTGCATAAAGATGCAACTGTTTCGCGGTGTAAAACCCTTTTTTTGTATTACTCTGGTATTTTCTATCCCACTCTTTCTCAAAATTAGAGTGGATGTCTCTGAATGACAATATCTTTGCTTCTGATTAATTCTTTTTTATCATGAGAGACCAGGTTGCTCAGAAATGGCTTTACCATCACAATATACAGGAGTTTTTTTTTATATTGATCAATTCTAAACAGATATAACTCTAAAACGGTAAGAGATAAAAGTAAACGGTTTTCTGCACAGCATTCTCTGGCCACTTAAGTTTTGTCTGGGATACTTGATAAGATTATGTTGATAGAGACGGCTTTTTTAAGAAAGAGTTAACGGAACGAGGCTCCTTTTAGATAATTTTTATAAAGAGCGCACTTGTATACTAAAGCATCGTACAGCAATAAAAAGATTGTTAAATTTTTTTTCAAAAGTTCTGGCTTCATATTTCACGAAAAAGTATTTTGTGTTTTATCGTTTGAGATTAGAAAGCGATTGATGCTTCTGGGGGCATGGGTGCAAGATTGCCGGCTGTAGCTGGCCGGCCGGCAAAATCAACCATCTGACCGCGTCTCCGAGATTGGAAAAAAATATGCGTAAAATATCGAAAAAAATCTTGCAGGCAAATAAAAATTTGCCTTCCTGGGTTACAGGCTTTTTGGGGGCTGTATGCTTGCACCCATGTCTGGGGGTAGTGGTATGAAATTAACGAAATCGCCTTTTCCATTGATCGGGCACCATGCACGTCTCAAATCCAGTTCTTACTATATTTGTTCTCATCGCAATTAACATAACCAGTTTCTACCAAATTTTGATACTAAGTTTTGACTGAATTTTAAATGGTGCTTTTCTTGTTATGCAGGCTTGGAATTTCCTTAGGGCTGTAGGCACGCGATCTGCTTTGTAAACGCACAAGATGCACTAGTAAATGCAAGATTAGCGTCATTTCTGCGCTCTAAAAATCGGCATTTGTTCGCGCAAACTGGCGCTGTCGCAAAGTGGCTTATTGGATTCAGTTGGTTTTGGTACCAAAAATACTTAAATGGATGAGGATTAATCGATTGAAAACAGAATGTTTCTATCATGTATAGTCTTTTAGTTATTAAAGTTTAGAATCGATCAATATAGAAAAAAACACCCTGTATTTTTCTCCATTTCTAAAAATTTACTTCCGATTTAGAATTCCTTGTTGCTTCACATAGTCATAATTTTTTAATTTATCTCATAACTTTTGAGTAGCCTGTGTGCTTAGAGGAGACGAAGGTACGGCAAAAATTTTCACACCAAGTAATGCTACTGTATGTTTGTTCGACTTTCTGATGAATGTCAAGTGATGATGTGGTCGAATTCCCTCTTCATCTGCATAATGCCAAGCACGAAACTGATTAGAATATTGGAATGGACAGTAGAGTTATGTTCAATGTAAAGCTTCTGTCATCGCTAACCTCTGTTACAACGTCTTCCTCAGAAAAAGCATCATGTCCTGACCGTTGTCCACCCCTCACCATTGTCTGCTCACCGTGGTTTCTTTGGCTGCAACCACTTCTCTCGCTGCAATGATTTGCTGAAAGCTGATGGCAAGACCCCTATTGACTGGACACACCTGCCTCAAGAAATTTGATCCGAAAGAATGTGAAATGTCCAATAGCACTGCGATCCCACAAAGTAAAGATTTTGACCCTATAGAGAAGACAATGATTGGTGCTCAAAGCCAGGTTGTGTTACCACATAATACATGTGAACACAGCCTTGTTTATAGGCTACACAAAAAAATCAGGATGTCCGAGACATTTTCATGCTGTTTGGATAAAACGTACATATACTCACACCAAAGAATGGCATTAAATTTTAATTTGTTTTGTAAATAGAGATTTTAGTGGAATAGAAGGTTGCACGTTATTCAGTTTATGAATCTGTTTGTTTGAATCCTGTGCCCAAAAAATCAATTTTCATGGGTTTGTTTTTAGTGAATGAGTGGTTTGAAATTGGCTACCTCATGTAGTCATGGAGGTTACGCCTTTTTATTTTTCTTTGTCTTTATTTTCCCTTTTTGATCAGATAAAAGTGACGGATGTTGTTGATTCCTTTTGTTCCTGTGTCCCCAAATTGAAGGTTCGAGTGAAAGAACTGAAAGTGCTAAATTTGTCACTGTGTAAACATTGAGATTTAGTTTCTTTCATTCTGTTTTTTAAGTCTTCTGTCATTTTTGGGGGCCGAGATCAGAGAGGAATAACATAGGCTTATTAAGCTATTGGTTTCATGAAACGTACACGGGTTGATCAAATGCACACCGGACTGTTGGAAACATCTGAAAATTGCAAACAGGTTGCAGACCATCACTTCTTCAATGAAGATTTCATACTAGGCCTCTTCCTAGTCCTGACCAGTAAATTTCACACTTCTGTGACAATGGATATGCTTTTCAAATCTTCTTGAGATGAAGAGTGAATTCCAACTTCGATGCACTGGACTTAAAGATCACCGGACCCTACTGTGGTTTTAGCCATTGTAATGTGTGACGGATTGTGATAGAACTTTCAAACTTAGTGTAGGTTCTCAAAGGTAGCTGCATGAAAAATGGGAGCTATTTCAAGTATGCAGTTTTCAATTTATCATTATACAGTCCGGATTATATTTTATCAACCTTCGTATTATATTTTTGTTTTAAGACTGGCTTGAACTTGAAACTGAATATTGATATTATAATTTTAGTTCATGAATCTGTTATGAAGATTTTTAAAGTTTGCACAGTTTGACTACACATGAATTATTACAATGTAATCTCTGTTACTGTAAATACCTTTCTCACATTTTGTGTTGGAAGGGTTGTGCTCAGGGTCAATTTTATTTGTTTCCAATGAGATGGCACTGCCATGTCTCCCACTGTAAATACTCATTTCATCGTCACAACTGACACATAGTATTATATTTTGTTTTTGTTTTCTGTTCATGTATGAAATTGTTTTTAATAAATAAATATTAAAAAACGAAAAACATTTTCAAGTATGCTTTGTCTTCTGTACAGCCAATGAGAGAAATGTGATAAAAACACATGCATTATATAAAGAACAAGCTGGCTTAGCAGAACATTCCGACAGATACCATTTTTAGAAATTTTACATTAAAGTTAAAGAGTAAAAGCAGGACAGTTTTAAACAGCCACCTGCTTTGCTAATAGCCGAAAGCTTCATAGCCTGAGCTGACTTAGAGATCAGGCTACCTGGTCTGCCCTACAGTGACCTGGGCAAGAAGGATCAATACTTTCTATTTATTCTCATTATCCTCTGAAATATCAATGCCAGTTCTGATTTTGATTGCTGGAATCTTTTTATTAAGGGGCTCTGAGCATTTGACAGGTGGTGTGTGATGACTAGGGAAGGGTTTCATGAAAAAAAATATTTTTTTTTTCAATCAATGGTATTTGCCGGAATTTTACACTCAGCCAGTAATTTGTATTGTCTTTTGGTGAAACAAATTTAAAAGAAGGGGAAATTTTCATTATTTATTTGGAAAGTCTGGGTTGCCTGCTGTAAAAAAAAAGGGAGCTTAATTAGTGTATAACTACTGTAGTGAGAAAATGGCAAAGTCTGTTGACTTCTGACAATGTTATCACTATTATCAATTGTGGTTTTTTTAAAGCTACATGTACCACACACTTATGACTTTTTGGTGTCGGTTGTCTAGTAGTTAGGCTGCCAGACTCGTAATCAGAAGTTTGCAGGTTCGAATCCCAGCTTGGGCCTGAGGTAGTGTCCTCAGGAAAGTCACTTTACACCAATTTTCCTCACTTCACCCACGTTTGAATGGATACTTAGCTATAGAAAGCAAACAATCTTATCAGTCGGCCTACGTTAGTGCTTTAGCGCCCATAAAATGGCAGCTTGCACTGTATGTTTCCAAGGAAGTCAAAAATGTTTCTGAATGACTTTGGTATCCTGGGGTAATAAATGTGTAATTGATTGTAAAGTGCATACAGCATGGTTTGAGATTGGGATGCGCTACATATAAATGCAATCCATTACATGTGTATTATTATTGTTCTTTTGCAGTATGATTAATTCACAAGTCTGCACTGTAGCACTAACAGCCTAATCTGAGCAGAGAAGAAGAGCCAATGTTTTAGTTCTTTGATTTCATCTAAAAACATTCCAAATGAATCTTGATGATCAAATAATGAGTGTCAATACAGTTGAACATGACTACTGCGGCACGCCTTGCCGGAATCTCCTGGTTTTTTCCTATGTAAACTCAATTACCTGTGCTTGGCTTTAGCGGGGCACGGAAAGGCCCGAACTTGGATACACCGGGAGGCAGAATTAAAATATTCAACTACATGTACTCTGCTTAGGGGGCAGCATCAGGAGCACTTAATATAACTACCATTGACGCCATAGCGAAATCACTGCTCTGCAGGAAACCCCAACTCTCTATCTTGCTTTATCGATTTTGAATTTCAGACTCCCGCGTTTTGCTTATGTTATTGTTGGCGACTGAAACAACAGGGTCTTTCCTGCATGGGAGATAATCATGTGGATTTTCTTAGAAATTTTCCGCAATTCCGTTTTGCATTCCTATAGTGGAAACTTGCCTACAGCTGGATGTTTCTTCTGGAACTAAAAGTCTCGCTATAGCCGTGTTCAACTGTATCAATATTGTAGTCTTCACCTAAATGCACAGTACTCGGGAGGGCTGAAAAGGGTACATTTATACACACAAATTATACATATATATATACATGTAAAAAAATCTTGTCATCTGTCAGAGGATGTGAGTTCGAGGCCCATGTGAGGCAGTTTGCTTGATCGAGTATATCTCTGTTTTTCTATTGCGACGATGTCCCTCTCAGCCTGGATTGGCCCTTACACTACAGGCAGGGTCAAAGTCGCCCGTCCTTTAAATGATCTTAGGGTGTTGCAAGGGACGTTAAGTCCAAACCAAACACTGTTATGTTAGATGGAATAAGACACTGGCACACTGCGTCCTGATAGAATGCTTTTATTCAGCTCGGTAAAAGTAGAAGTATGATGATGTCTACAGCTGAAGCTGTGATTGGTCAGAATCAATTCAAAGATCACTTCATGTAAAAAATCACAGCATGGCAGAACAAGACATGACACACTTTCAAATACACATCAGCTTCCTGTCAGAGAGAGAGCACTGCCTTTCTAAAGAATACACGGTTGTTGGCCTGTAAGTTTATAGAGAAGGGATACATGCTGTAAAAATGTCTTGGTATGTGAAAGAAAAAAAGGATGGGAGGGGACATGAAGAAACTACCGCTATTCCATATATTAATATATGAAGGTAAAACTTATTCTAATTGAAAGCTACAGTGCTTGTCTTGTATTCATCTCTCTATAGTGTGAACATTTAGGCTATGTATGTAGGCTACACGTTAATGAAAAATGAAGTGTGAAATTCCATAGCCCTTGCACATGAACAAAATGTATCCACGGCAGTTAATTATGAACATAATATACTCATAGTGCATGTAGGCTTTGTATGTTGGCTACGCGTAATTTCATAATCAAGTGTGAGATTCCATCAAAGCCTACAAAATGTATCCATGGCAGACTATCTATCATACCAAATTTGATTGGCCAGTCTTTCATGGTCTTGTATAATCTTTAACCCTTTTATCAATCAGCATCTAGGATTTCTAATGCTCATACAGCGCATTCTTGGTCCATATTACAAATGCACGTTTTTAATTAGACAATGGTGGAGACCTAAATAGAGCAATTTATCAGATGATGATGCTCCGTTATACAAGCTTTTTAATTTTAGAAAAGGGGACAGGAGTCTCGTCTCAGAGGCCAGTGCTCCAGACAGGGAAGCACAGGCGTGAAGTCTAAATAATTTACATGTATTACACCACAGTTACATACGTAGGCTTACATGTACAATACAAGCATATTGTATTACGTAAATATTCACTACATGATCACAGTAAATTGGGCATGTTTTTGCCATAAATAGACACATCACGTAGGCTTTCTATGTACAATGTACTAGCATTAGCATGTGTGTTTATTCTTACAATTCTGCTAAAATTAGTACATATGTACCCGGTACTAATTTAAGGGCACATGTCACTAAAATTACATGTAATGTATGTTACTACCAATATTGAAAAAACAACAACAGCAGATGTCAACCAGTATGGATTGTAAGGCTTCTTCCAACTTCAAAAGTAAATGTCATGAGGAAAAATAAGTTAAATACATATGGACATTTTATATTAATCTTTTGACAGTACATATAAATAAGCTTGCATACATTTATATTTCCTAGTGCACACACTTTTCTCTCTGCACAGTGCCAAGCATCTTGCTGAACATTTGTAATTTCATGTAGGTCCCTGAGAGCAAAGGCAACATTCTCACTATCACACCCATCTTATCACTAGTAATCAACCCGTGCATTATGTACGAAAATAAGCTTACATAGAAAACACTTTCCTAGCACATTCTTGTGGTGTATTTTCATTTGGTGACTTCCCTAGACTTAGAGTAGGTTGGTTTTATTTTGGCTCTGTTATACATGTAATTAGTTTTAATTTTATGTCCTTTGCAACACAGTAAGGTCATTAAAGAGACAGGCTATTTCGACGCTGCCTGTCAGGGCCAATCTGGGCTGAGAGCAAAAAGACGCAGCCTCATCCGCTTGTGGGATTGAGCTTAGATCTTCCGCATGATAGAAGAAGGACATAACTATTACACCACAGATGCAGGTGACTTAAAGCGTGACAGAGCCAGACCCACCTCGTCCTCGCCACCATAGAAGTGTAAAAATGGACAGGATGCTCATGTTTGCGCTCCACAGCACAAACAATCCAAATCTGTGTGTGTGCTCTAACTCTAATAATGCACTAGATGTAGAGCAATGTTGTAGGCAATCGTGCAGCGATCAACATTTGTCACGTTGAAGACTATGGCATACATGATACATTTGAAACAATGAAGCAAATGTAGAGAATAGGCCAGCCTTCACTTTCACTCAGTAGAGAATGTCGGTGTTGAACCTGCCAACAATTCATTGAATTCGAAGTCAAACAGAGATGTACGGTACCGGTAGTGGCATCATAAGCCCAGGGAGTCCCATTGACTGTGCCCCTGTGCAAACACTTTCCTTGTGAATCAGTTGGGAAAAGCTTGGATAAATATGGAGACAGGATGTTACGTCATGTATCTGTATCACACACAGTTCTATAAATAAACCGATATCTATGGTATCACATCGAAGGGCAACATTGATAGGCTATTGTGTTTAGGCTTTCGTGCGGTGCAACAGTTTCATCACAGACAAAAACTCCAACAATTGCGCGTGCAGGCTTACGTTGAAGACAGCAGTTGTGTAATCTCTCATACATGTACATATAGTGCATACACATTTTATCTAATAAATATTTGGTTCTAATTATGCATGTAGCCTACATTATTACATGTACAAGTGTTAATATTCATGTAATCTTCTGCAAGATTGTACTCTTCCTCTTCCACACGTGTAATCTCTTGCCAAAAAAAATAATTAAAAAATGAAATAAAGCATACAGAAGCCCCACTCCAGTCGAGGTATGAGAACCTCAAGATAAGATTCGTCAGTGGTAGTAGCAACGAGTCTTTTTGGTTATGACAGTCATGTAGGCCGAAGCTTACAATTAATGTGGTTCTACAAACTACGATAGCATCAAAGATACCGCAACTCGTATGGTTGCATCAAAGTAAAATTTGTAACACAAAATAGAGAAAGAGAGAGAGAGGAAAAAGAACTGACTGAAAGCGAACGAGAAAGCAAATATTTAAAGGGAAAGAACAGAGAGGATGGGCGGAGAATCAGTGGATAGGACCAAAGAGCTTAAGGACTACGCGTGGGCCAGCATCATGAGTTATGCGCGAAGAGAGAGATAAAGCTGACGCTGACAACCGCTACTGCTTTCCCGTAAATCGGCCACACTATTACATGATGTAAACATGTTGACAAGGACACATGTGCACCAGCACTGTACCGCGGACAGACCTTGATCTACCTTTTGCTGGAAATCGGTCTATTGCTTTAGGCGGAGCATCCACTGACCTGTTTTGTCAGTTGCAGGCCAGGCTCATATGTATATCATATATCATAGATGAGACAAAACAGGTCAGTGGACGCTCCGCCTAACCGCGGACTAACCTAGGTCCCCTGAACCGGTTAGGGCAAAGCTTCCAAGGAAGAACAAAGGTTAGGGCAAAGCTTCCAAGGAAGAACAAAGGTTAGGGCAAAACTTCCAAGGAAGAACAAAGGCATCAGGTTTTAAGACCAACTCACACGGAGAATTATTGTACATGTACATAATACAGGGTGTTTTTTTAAATATTGATCGATTTTAAATTGATATTGCTCAAAGACGACAGGAGATAGAAATACTCTGTTTTCTGTCGATTAATCCTCATCCATTTAAGTTTTTTTCTAGTACCAAAATCAGCCGTTTGCGTGAACAAAATCAGCTGTTTACGTGAACAGGCCCCGATTTTTAGTGCGCAGAAATGACGCTAATCTGCCATTCACCATGCGCGTCTTGTGCGTTTACAAATGGACATCGCGCGCCTTCAGTTCTGAGAAAATTCCA
>JAUKPP010254097.1:0-12399 GCA_032273245.1 Phyllaplysia taylori
TGCGTAGACGACATGTTGTTTGGTTTGGGTACCAATGTTACATCCCCTGCAACACTGTAAGGTCATTTAAGAGACGGGCTACTTCGCCCCTGCAGAAAAAAAACCCAGATCGTCGCGTTTGGGATCGAACTGGGGTCTGCCGCATGACAGGGCAGGGTCGAAGTAGTCCGTCTCTAACAGTGTTGCAACGGACTTAAAACTGGAAACCAAATGTAATTGCTAAATATGACTACTATTCTCTATTTGGAGCACAATGCGAAACGCACTTTCCTTGCATTGATCTGGAGAAGACAGCACTTACTTTTAGAACGTCTTCTCCTTTGATGACCTATATTGACCTTCAGGACAATCATTGTCGCACTCTCCAACTCCCTGTGATCTTTGCTGTTGACTTTAGCCCTATGATCCTCGAGGGAAAAAGCACCGTGCACTTAGATTATGGGGTATGGGAAAGTATGGTTAATGTCTATGCGGAGTGGTATCCTCTGAAAATAGAAAATATAGAAAATCGTCTTCTTGAGGGTGGAAATTAATGTAAAGAGAGTAATAAGAAATTGCAAGGGAAGAAGGAGGCGGGGAGGGAGGGGATGGGGAGTCCGTAATCTTTTTCTTGCTTGTCCTTATTTTAGTTTATGGTGACTGTTTGGTTTTGGTGAGTGGTTTTTGCTGTTGTCAATTTTTGGCGTGTATGTGGTTGCATGGTTTCCTTGCCTATCAAGCGACATACAAAGGATTGACGTTTGATTTCAGTGCGGGACAAAAATTTCCGTGTCTCTTCTGGAATGTTGTGTGCCTTTCAGTTAGGCTTTACAGTTTTACAAAGGGCGTAAAACAAAAAAGAAGACCCAAAGGCAAAGAAATTGATTACGTGTACTCTATAAGCTATCAAATCCCGCGACCTGACGTGTATAGAGAATAGCAGCCAGGATATTTTGTGATGATTTCAATGAAGCAAATTCTTCTGTCTTCACAGGTCGATATCAGTACTCTGGATGCTGAGCTTCCCAGGCGGGAGATTCAAACCCCAGACACTGGACACAAGAAGCGGCGTCGAAGAGCTCACACTACCGACTCGACAACTTCTGAACGCGCCATCAAACTGCTGGAGAAAATCAAAGGTAAGCTGGAGGGTATGTGTCTCCAAAGGTGTGAATCGCTCCGTGACAACGGTGTATTACGAGCGTGGTCACAACTAAACGCGGCTTCCCATTGGCATTGTTTTTCTTGGCCGCGCTTCGATTGCATAGTGAGTACTGTTGACACTGACTACGTCACGAGGACGCCAGATACGCGTTTAGAGGCTTTGATGCTTATCTCCTACACCTTATAAAATCTCTGGTGTCTCTTAGGACTCCAGTCCACTGTCCTTGGCACTCTCTTCTCTGTTCCTTACTTGCGTCTGTGGTGTAAAGGTTAGGTGGCTGTTCGCATATCACGCAGAGAATGGGAGTTCGAATCCCTCGTTGGACGGTTTCCTCTGATTCTCTGCTCGTATGTTCTAATCTTTGTTAGCCTTTGAAGCAGAGTCGAAGCAGCCAGCCACTGAAATGATTTTGCAGTGCTACACGGCGCATAAAGCCCCAAGAACCAATCTGTTAGACAGAATGGAGGGCGCCGTAAAGAAAGAAGGGTTGTGTGAGAAACTGAAGGCTTGAGCAAAGTATATATAATCACTAGGCCAAATGTAGTTTTTTAATTTTTTTGACAAACCATACGCATGAAAATAAATGAAGTAGGAAATAACATTAATTCAAGATTCTACTTCGAAACTTTTCATGCAAATGTCAGTTCCGTTGTCATCTCAGCGCTAACATCCTCGGGGGTTCTATCGAATGTTCTTCATAGAAGCTTGTGCCTGATCAGGGACTTCATGTAGTTGGAATAATTGGTTTTGATTGGTGCTGCTTTCACGCCACTTCAAGCACTATGAGATCATCAATGAGGTGAAACCTCCAATTTTAACCCATAGTCCTGATAGAAATATTGCTGCAGCGAAACAAGCCCGTAGAGATTAGTCAGAGAAGGATAAATAAAGAGTGGAAACTTACCTTTATTTTTTGTAAAAAACAAAGTCATAATGCTACTGCACATATTTTTCTTTGCGGTGTCAAGGGCAACATGTACAGGTTCCTTTGAGACTGCGAAATAATGCAGAATGGAAGTAGGACATGGCAACTTACACCTTTTCATCTGTGTTTATAGGTCGTAATCTCAGGCTAAGGGTCATAATTAATATATTTTCCCTAATCTTCTGCGTATTCTCTCGCCACCTCCTGGTTGTCTTTGAACACCGTTGTCTTGTTCCCTCTCTCAATATATCAGCCCTCACTGGATCAGGTCACATAAATTGTGGTATTGAGACTATGACGTAGGTTCTAGCGGAGTTGGCATTCGTGCATTCATTAGTTGTAATCTGCCTCATTGTCAGATTTGCTCAAGAATTAAATCCAGCTTGACATAGATTCGATATTGCTGACGTGAATAAGAGCAGAAAGTAATGATGAAAAAGCTTATTTCTAGAACTATGCTACATTCTACAAACATGTCTTCATAATTAATGTCTTTATATCCTATAATACTTTTTCATTAGTCTTGTTTTTGTGATAAATATAAGGGCTAAGCAGAAAGTAATGACAGTGTACGGAACTTATTTCTAGAATTGTTCTCAAATTCTAGAAACGTGTCATCGTAATTAGTAATGCTTTTATCCTCTTTTTGATGATTTATTTGTCTGAATTTTGCAACGAATAAGAAAACCATATAGAGTAGTTATGAAGTATAGAACTTATTTCTAGAGCTATTCTCAACTTTAGAAGTATTTCTTCATAATTAGTTATATTTTCATATACTTTACAAAAAAGAAATCTGCTTCTTCTATGATCATTGTTCAGAAGAGAGAGAGAGATAGAGAGAGAGAGAGAGAGAGAGAGAGAGAGTGAAAGAGAGAGAGAGACAGAGAATTGCATGAACCTGAGTATATGTATGTGTGTGTTTGTGTGCAAGTATGTCGGTGTATGTTTGTGTTTCTGAAATATTTACAATATGTCGATCAATATTCTTGTTGCTTCTCTTAACACGATGGGCATTCGCCGTCAATAATGTTCAGTACACGAATTGCTTCCTTGCTCAATGTTGCTCATTGTTTTATTTTTTATTTTTTAACTCCACCCCAGATTCAAAGCGTAGCGAGACTGAAACGGCTAAATTCACCTTCGATCATTGTCAGTACATGAATTGCTTACAGGCTGAATGATAAAATAGATGTTTCTAATTATTTCGTTGTCTTCTTTCTAACCCAGACTCAAAGCGAGACTCAAACGGCAAACACAATCGCCTTAGAGACGAGGACTGCAACTTGGACGATGCGCCTAGTACGTCATCAAAATCTGTGCACCATAACAGCTCACGTCACGGCCTTTCGCGGCACAGTTCCGACAACTCTGGTCAAAAACACGACAGCCATCATCAGCACAGAGGGAGGAAACTCTTGTCGAGAGCCAGCATGGAGTAATGTGCCCCTTTCTAAATTGATTTCATTTTGCCCTCTAATTACTTGCATCAGTCAGAACACTATAATACAGAGCATTATTACCTCTCCTATTGATTATCTATCCTTTTTTCATGCTCCCAAATATAACTTTCTTACTTCATCAGTCTGTTTTCCTTTTACCATTTCCTTTTCTTATTCTTATTTGCCTTTTCTCAATATAAAAGTGAAGAAAGTGGATAAAAAAAAGTTACGTTTGTGTGAGGACAACACCGGTGGTTCTGACATTTTCCAGCGAAGCAGTTATACCTAAAAGGTCAACGACAATAATTTTCTGACAAGAACACTTAAGATTCGTTTTCAGCTTCGCCTTCTCCCTCACCACCCAAGTGTTAATGACGGTGCTCTCACACAAAGGTTAATGGCTCTGCTCTCCTTCGATAATTTTCCCTCGGCACCAGACGACTTGGTACCTGTACGTTCTTCATGTTTCTAATGCAACGTCCACATCCCATTGTCTTTGGTTGGATAAAATAATAATAATAATTAAAATATTGATAAGTATAATGGATTTTATTCATACAGCGCATTTCCCCACTCGACAACAAGCTCAAGGCTAAAACAGCCAGGGATGCTGGCGCCTCTATAAGGAACTAACTTTAAATTAACTATATGCCGAGAGTATCTCTTGAGTAAGTGTTGAACCATAGAGTTAATTTTCTACGACACAACCTAGGGAAAACAGTCTAAATGGATAGTATAGCGACAGCAAAGCTCTTGATTTTATCTGCAGCTTTTTTTCCTTGTGGAAGAAGTCTTAAGACATTTGCTTTCCAACTAATGGGTTGTTATCACAGTCTCGTCTCGAAAAGAAACCAGGAGATAGTAGAAACAACATCATGGTTTACAATAATGGCTAGAAAGGGCTTTTCCTCGGTTCTTAATAGATTGTTTTGAGTCTTGGAAGGACAATGCTTTGATAAGGCATTCTTGTCCGACTTCATGGGTTGGCGACATCTTTGTCCTCAAATATCTACGTCTCCTCCCCCCCCCCCCCCCTCCCTTCTTCCCCTTTCCCTTCTTTTTTCCTCTCCATTTTTATTCCGTTTTGTTTCATCTTTCCCTTTGTCTCCCAGAAATGGTATTTTCACACTACTTTATGCGTCTTGCTCAAAATCGTAGCCAGTCGGGCTTTGTATTTCAGTTTTCTTTCATTGTTTCTATTAGTTTTGTTTCAAGCGCATTTTTCTATTTGACAATTGGCCACTGGCCACTGGCCTATCGTTCTAGGTAATTAAAGAATATGTTCTTTGTTCTTTTGTTTGTGTATAATTGTTTTGTGGCATGCGCTCCCTTCTCCTCAAATAGGTCAGCTCTGTCTTATTGAATTTTACTACGCTGCTCTATTTCTACTCTCCTCTTTCTGTCACTTGGCCTGCATTATTTGTTCTCTCTCGTTCCACGTCGCTCTATCTTTTTTTTTATCTCTCTGTCTCTCTCCCCTCTCTCTCCCCCTGTTTCTCTTTCTCTCTCTCTCTCTCTCTCTCTCTCTCTCTCTTTTCCTTTCCTATATATTCAATAATATGATGGGTTGTTTGGCTCTTTGCCTTGGGTTCTTTTCACCAGCAACTCTCTTGAATCCTCGTGAATCAAACTGTATTAACTCTCCGTTTAGCCCCACTCCCACGGACATAACATCACACTTAAATGCAAACACACACAAACTTACAAACTTATTAATCTTTTATTTTCGAGTGATTCTATATGGACATAGAACGCACGGACAAATGAAGACAGACATAAAGACAAATGCACATTGGGAAACAAAAAAAAGAACACACAGACGGACAAACATTTGTAGGCCCACGTATAAATTTGTATTGTGATACTGAGCTAAGACTGACAATATTTCGAATGCTACCTACTTCTCTTTACCATTGTCGTGACATCCATGTGAATTTGTGATATGCACATTCGAGCAGGCCTCGGATATGAGTGCAATACTATATTGACATTATTCCAACAATTCATGTGCGTTTTGATAACAATATATTATTATTCTATTTCATGAAATTCTATGCTCTGTTTCGTCCCATGTAAATATTGTATTTTACACTGCGTAATTCATATCGTCAATGTCTGTGGTTGTGAAAGACAAGAATAAAGTTTAGGGATGTGAGATGTTATAATATAACATATATAATAATATATATAAGCTATATTATAGCTTGCTTAGTGTAGTCTCTCTACTTTTGTTGATTTCGTTTTTCCCTCCTCACTTTCTGGCTAAGAAACTATTCCCAGAACTCAGACATTTGTGGACTAGTTTCATATGCTGATTGTGTGACCTTTCAGTGGATAAAGGGAAAAAAAGGAAGAGATTGTAAATTTGATTCAATCTCAGTCTGGATATGAATAATGAAAACCCCAAAGATCGGCTGATGCGATCTCGTGATATGTCGGAGAACATTGTTTCGTGAAACTGGGCATCAATCTGATTCGAGGTTGATTGAAAACTTTGGTAGAAAGACCTAGGAATGCACAGATTGCTTATCATGTGGTGGAACTATAGAGTTTTGTGTGTGTTCGTGTGTTTTGCTTTTTTTAATTAATCATTTATCTACTTTTTCTTTACTTTTAGTTTTTCGTCAGAAGTTATTCCCTTTTGTTAGCCTTTCTTTGTTTCGTTTCGAAAGATTGGTTTTGAAAATTTAGTTTTTGAAATTTTCGTCCCATTTATCTACAGAACGTGGGTGCACAGCTTAAGGTTGATACTTTAGAATATCGGACAAAGCGTTTGGAAAAATCTAATACGTCTTGCTGCTGGTGTAAGTACTTAAAAGGGGAAGTGAAAAAGTATTTCTTGGCTTACTGTGTGAAAGTTTAAAGGTTTTAACTTCGGAACGTGATTCCACAAACGCTGATTTACTTGGAACTGAAATGTTCTTCCATTGATGTAAATCAATACAGACTGTCGGGCCTCTCCCACAGATCAAACTGTCGTGGGCAGGAAAACTAACAACAGAACGTCTCTGGCAGTTTTGCACAAAGACCTCTGAGTTCACAATGGCATCGCCTGCCTGATCCTTGTTTAACTTCGATTTTTTACTCGCCTCGCTTTAACACAATAGACAGACATCACGGGCTTAACCATTGATTAAACTTGCATCGTTCTGCAGTGTTTGAACTTCATCCTCATGCTGTTTTAATGGACAGCACTTTGTAACCTGGCATCAACTTCCTGTTTTATCAACCGCGCCACTCCGAACGCGTCTACGAAAATGATGCAAACGATAAATGAAGATCAATTTCGTTCTGACACGCACCAACGTTGTGACAAGGTTTTGTGGGGAGTTTAAAGAGCTTTGCCAATGCATAGACGAGCGGGTCAGTCAGTACGTTACCCAGGATATTGGAGCTAGGACTTAATGTAGAGAAATAAATGAGGTCGTCTTGTGAAAGCCACAACATTTCAAATTCGGATTGCTAAGAGACTGCCAAATTAAACCACTAGACCATCCAAGTATAGCCTACGTCTAGAGCCATTACAAAGAGATGAAGTCTATTGAAGCAAGTTTTATCAGCTTCTTTCATACCCTTAAACAGCAGTTTGCTCCAGTAAGGGGCCAGATTTCCGGAATGTGGGCAGCGATTATGCAAAAGAACATCAAGTGGTTCGATAGGTGACAGATCGGTAAAAATTCCCCCTTGGGATTCTTTTAGACAGTAAAGATGGTGGTTGGTGGCAGCTAAAGCTTCAGATGTACAAAGACATCAATTAAATATCATAATTTCAACGATGAAGACATCTTATTTACAGATCGTTTCTTTCATTTGACAGTTGGAGAGAGCACTTCATATTTTCAGTTTGAAATGTCGTTCTCAAAAAAGATACAAACGCTGTCGCGATCAGGCAGGCGTAGCAATGCTTTAAAATTCACAAAACAAACCGAGCTTGCATAGGAACTGAATCTCATCAATTCGGTATGTGAAAAGAGTAGAACTAAAGCCGGCTTGAGTATACACAACTCTATTAAAACTCCATCCACACTGTCCCATCACTCAAAGTGTAAAAGTCCGCAAAAACGCATCCAATAGGTGTTTTTTTTAATTAATTTTTTACCTTATATTTTCCTAGTTTACTCTACATTATGCGCACCGGCGCTGGGACTTTTTGCCTCTCAGCCCGGGTTGGCCCTGACAGGCAGGGTCGAAGTAGCCCGTCTCTTAAATGACCTTACAGCGTTGCAGGGAACGTAAAACTGGTAACCAAACCAAACCAAACATTATGCGCTGATGTTGACCAACGGACCATACGTGCGTAGATGCCAAGTCAAAGTACAGAGAATTTATGATTAGAAAGGTCATTGTTGTTTCAGGCCCTGTCGTTCTCGGCTGATGTAAATGTCAGACGGAATGAATTATTTTTAGAAAAGTAGTGATAAAGTCAAGGAGTTACTGGTTGAAATTAGTGACTAATTTAGTGGATTAATTGCGTAAGTGAGTGAATGAGGCAGTGAGATGGAAGAAAAGTGTTTGGAGGGAGTGATTGCAAGAACAAGCGAATGGTTCTATGTGTGTAAAGAAATTTATGAATCCGTTTTGACACATTTTATGTATAATTTGAACTCTGTGAGTAACAGCGGTCCATCGAGATGTGCTGTATATTTCGTGTCCTGTGTAAAGGCAAACTTTTATTTTACTGCGTTAAGCATATTATATTCCACCACTGTAATCGCCATACTGATTTTATCTTCTTTGTGCATCTTAAGTTTTTTTACCCGTGTGAAAACGGAATTTTTCATAATCTTGATTAGGATTTAATGGATAATAGCAAATAAAAGCGCTGGATGGAAAGTTTTATTTATTGAAATGTACCATAATAACAGGCCTATTTGATTCTTTGTTTTTTTGCTTCATTTCTTTTCTATGAAGCTAACACTTCGGTTCAAATACTTCAGGTGATACCGCGTATTTCTCGTTGTTTTCTGGTGTGCTTATAGTTTCGTTCCGTGATATTTGTGATGATGATGGTTATAATATCTTGTGGATACGTGCATGTTACATTGCGTTTTGTGAATGCATGTAAATGATTTATACCTTTACCCATTGATTTGTTAATAAAATGATGGTGACAAATAAAGCAATAATCTTTCACTTGGTTCATTATTTCCAAGACTATATTACTGATGTTAGAAGGTACTTTCCTATCGGTGTTGACGTATTCCTACTTTACTTTGAGGCGTCTGTGGACGAGCGGTAAATCGCCCGCCTGCAAATAAGAAGGTCCTGTGTTCGAATCCTTGGAAATTCACCGGGATTTTTTCGGAGTTTCTCATGACTTCAACCCCCTGCCTGTCGGAGATGGAAGTAAAATCAGGAGGTCCCGCCTCTCAAATAACCTTACAGTGTTGCAAGGGCGTAAAACGTAAAACAACCATACATCTTTTACTTGTTTGTCGATTTTCGGTAGATGGGATGACCCAACATCTCCACAAACGAGGCCGTTCTTTGATTTGGTTTGGTTACCCAGTTCTATGTCCCTTGCAACACTGCGGGGTCATTTACGAGACGCGCTACTTCGACCCTGTCTGTCAGGGTCAACCCGGGCAGAGAGGAAGACCCCAGCCGAAAAAACAGCGCAGATCGTCCGCACGTGGAATCGAACTCGGGTCATCTGCGTGACAGATGAAGAGCCCAACCTACTCCACAGCACCGGCCTGTTCTCTTGAAAGCCCCCTCAAAAGAATCTGTTGTGGCCCACACTGTCTCTCTTGGTTCAACCTGTTTCGGTCACTACTGGAACAAGTGTGCCTTGGTCATTGGGGTCATGGTGCAGGGATGCATCTCTAACTGACCAATTCTTAATTTGTTGTACAAGAGAGCGTTTAGCTTGATATTTCTGTTTGGGATCGTTTTGGTTTTACGCCTTTTGTAACATTCTACGTTCATTTTACTTCAACCCTGCCTGTGAGGCTGGACACACCAGCACAGCGGAGACATGGAGATGCTGGCCCATCCCGTGGATCGAACTCTCGACCTCTGCTTGATAGGCAAAGAACCTAACCATTACACCACTGACGCTACTGTGTCCTGTTTTCAGTCTGAAAATAATATCTTGCCCACACCTTCATAAATAAAAACAGCTGTCTGTATCATTTTGTTTGTAGTTAAGTTTGGTTTCTAGTTTTACGTCTTTTGCAAACACTGTAAGGTCATTAATTTACGGCACGGGGTGCCTCGACCCTGCCTGTCAGGCTAACCTGAGAGGGACGGGACCCAGCAGAAAACCCCAATGCTCGTCCGCTCGCCGGATCGAACACTGGTCTTCTTCAGAGACAGATGAAGAGTCTAGCTATTACACCACAGACGCCAGTCGCTATGGTTACGGTGTTGCCACATCCACTTTCATTACTGATAATGTAGACACAACTTAGTTTGCCTAACCTATTTATAGAGGCGCCCGCTTCCAACTCAGTTTGTCTTTGTCTGTCTGTGACATCCTTGCGAAGTCGTAAACAGAATCTTCTTCCCACATTCAGACATTACATGCTAGCTGTCTCTTAAATGACTTGAAAGTGTTCCAAGGCACGTGAAACTGGAATGCGAAACATTTTGTAATATGGAGCATACCATGAGTTTGTACGCGCAGCTAATGCTCATCTTCTTTTTGATAATCTGTGTCTACAGAAACTGAAGGTCTGGAATTAATCTTATTTCTTTTTTTTCCGACAGGCAACGGTCGAGGTTTTGTTTTTGCAGTCCTACTATATAAGCAACTATATATCTACTTCAATAGTAGCCCGCACAAAAATTAAGAGAAAGAGCGCTTAAAGATACTAGGCTTACCTGAAAGTTGAAAAGAACATTATATAGTGTGTTTTGTCTTCTTTTTATCGATTCTAAAGTGAAATGACTCTAGTACGGCACAACATTCACTGACCCTTTTAGTTTTTTTTCTAGGCTACTTAATAAAAATTGTGTTGATACAGAAGGCACTTTACAAAGGGGATAAAAAAAACGAGACGCCTTCATGTCGTGGCGTTATAACGCACTTGGTAAATGCAAGATTAGCGTTATTACATTGGGCATGTTGCCACAAACGGGGTATTCATGAAATCAGTTAATTTTTGTACCAGAAAAAAATTTAAATAAATAAGAATTAATTGGCAAGAAACAACAAGCTTATTATATCTCTTACCGTCTTCGAGATATTTCAATTAAGAATCGATCGATAACTCGAAAAACACCATTTTATTCTAGCCTCTACCGTTGTCTTTGCCCCCGTCGCGCGTGATGCACCCTACTGGAGATTGTTTGTCACAATATCATGTTACCACGTAGGCTTACACCTGGCATGGAGTTTCTCCATCCGTCCGGCCGCTGAAAAACAAAAACCTTACCAGCGTTTGTGCTGTAATGGTTAGGCTCTTCGGTTGTCATGCGTAAGATCTAAGTTCGATTCCTTAAAAGGAACGGGCATCTGGGTCCTTCTGCTGGGATCTGTCCCTCTCAGAACGGATTGACCCTGACAGGCGGGGTCGAAGTAGCCGGTGTCTTAATTTAATCGCCTTACTATGTTGTAAGGGACATGGAAAATAAAAACAAAGTGATAATACAATTTTCAGGTCTCGCCACTGGTTATTTTTTTCAAATTCTTTTTTCTTTTTTTTTTTGTATAACCACAGCTATGAGGTTATAATTATACAGTATATTTTATATAACAATTAATCCCCCATGTGGTGGCTACTGTCTAAGTAAACATTTTCTTTTGCTTGTTGGTTCAATAGGAACCACTATCGTCCATACAATTTTCAGCCAAGGGAAAATATAATTCAATGTAACGTCGATCCGTTTTGCATTACTATTCTCAGAGATCATCCTCTGCAGAATCCAATATTAAAAAAAACAAAACGTTTGCATTGGTTTTTCCCTTTCTTCTATTTCCACTAAAAGTCAATGTGAAAGTCATCGTTGTTGGCCTACTCTGATGATGGCGCAACTCAGGTTAAAAGTCTTAGCTTTTTGAAATTCAGTTACGCTAACTCTAATATCCAGTGCTGAGCCTATCAATTATAGAGCTTCACGTTTTAACCAAATACAAAGTAAATACATTTTGTAGAGGCCAAATTGAAGTCAATTGACAATCACTTACAGTAATGGATCCCAAAGGTCGTCTCTTGTATGGCCTTCACAAATTCCAACACACTGTCATTGTCCTAATCGCTCACAGATTATTTCGCGCCCACTCACTCACTTAATCGGTCTTTTATCTTCCTACATCTTTTTTTCACTCTACTTCTGTCTGTCCATATCCTCTTCATTCGCTCTATCTTTCTATCTATCTATCTATCTATCCACCTACCTATCTATCTATATATCTATCTATCTATCTATCTATCTATCCATCTATCCATCCATCCATCTATCTATCTATCTATCTGTCTATCTATGTATGTATGTATCTATCTATCTGTCTATTTATCTCTCTCTCTCTCTTTCTCTCTCTCTCTCTCTATATATATATACATGTATATATATATATATCTGTCAGTCTATCTATCTATCTATCTATCTTTATCTATATATATATATTTATATATATATATATATATATATGTCTATCTATCTATCTTTCTACTTATCTATATATCTATCTAACTGGTTGTAAAGCGCAGAGAGCTTGCTTTCGAAATAGGGATAATATGCGCTATATCTATGTAATAATTATTGTTATTTTTACCTATCTAACTATCAATCACCCTTTCTCTGACTCAACGGCGCTGTGGTGTAATGGTTAGGCTCTTTGCCTGTTGTGCGGAAGACCCCGGTTCAATCCCGAGCGCGGACGATCTGGGTTTTTTCTGCTGGGATTTTTTCCCTCTCAGCCCGGGTTGGCCCTGACAGGCAGG
>JAUKPP010254119.1:0-12395 GCA_032273245.1 Phyllaplysia taylori
AATTCACAAGACAAAAAGCACCGTAAAACCTCAAGTCAAAAAACCAAAAAAAAAAAAAAAACCAACCCCCAAACAAAAACAAAACAAAACAACAACTGTAAGGAGGAAGAAAGCAGCACTCCTTAAAATGAAATGGTAAAGATAGTAATAGTCACCAACTGAACCAAAATAATTGACCAACCGTACAAAGGACAAACAAACGACTAAACGAACAACCAACATGTGTGTGTGTGTGTGTGTGGGGGGGGGGGGGGGGGAGAGGATACCGTTTTATCACGTTTAAGAAGCAGAAAAAGAGAAAACAGCCAGAACTTCTAACTCAAGCTTTTCAAGAATATTACCGTCCAAAATATTTGTTCCTAATGTTCGAGTCTCCCACTGAAGAAGCCAGCGTCACCACTTGATACTTTGGGTTTGAAGGCTCCATGTCCAAGATCAAAACACGACCTTTCCTTTAAAATATAAACATAGATACAAGAAACAATGGCACATCAGTCAAAGTAGTCTCTTTTGATGGATTCGATTTTAATGAAGTTTTATTGAAATTGATGCAATAGGAACCTAGTTATTGCTCTTTCAAAGGATCATCTTTTTTCACCCTTTGAAATATTAATATAGGAAATAATGTAGCCAATATAGTTTGACCTCGAAGTCGCAGTTTGTGGTGTTTTCAGACATGGAGGTATTACTCCTGACGTCCTACGGCTGTTGACATAGGTTGAGTGCTTCCCTTCAGGTTGCAGGCGAGTGCTATCTCATCTTCTCAACGAAGTGGCCAGGACCTAGAGAGAACGAAATCAGAGGTCTGGCTTTCCCTGTTATAATATGATGGACATAAACCTTGGAAAAACCCAACGACAACAGGCAATGTCCACACATTTCTTTGTAGGTTCCACGACACCAGCAATACTGATAAGTTATATCAGTACAACATAAGGAATTAGTGCAAGTATTGGGAAACAAGTACAAATAGCAGGCTACGCCAGACTGTCTTCTGTGGTGCAACGGTTAGGCTCGTCGCCTATCACGCTGGAGACGCGAGTTCGATCCCAAGTAAGAGCAATCTTCGGGGTTTTTTTTTGCTGGGATTCGTACCTCTCAGGACGGGTTGGCCCTGACAAGCAAGGTCTAAGAAGTTAATTAGTTAGTTCAAAGCTAGTTGTTTACAGAGACACCAGCATCTTCGGCTGTTTTAGCCTCTTGGTAATACAGTGCTATTTTTTCCATTGAGGGTCATTCAATCTGTGTTATTGTGTCTATACATGTCCTATTGAGGTGCAAGTTCTAAGAAGCCTGACCGGCGCTGTGGTGTAATGATTGGGCTCTTCGCCTGTCACGCGGAATACCCTAGTTCGATCCCCGAGCGCGGACGATCTGGGTTTTATTTTCTGCTGGGATTTTTCCCTCTCAACCCGGGTTGGCCCTGACAGACAGGGTCGAAGTTGCCCGTCTCTTCAATGACCGTACAGTGTTGCAGGGGAAATAAAACTGGTAATAAAAGAACGCCTTTTCCAAAAATGACTTCACAGTGTTGCAAGGGACGCTAAGCCAAAAACCAAAGCAAAGACTACACCGGAACACTCGCAGCTCCCCTCCCCCTCATACACATAAACACATACGTCACGTGCCTTTGAACATAATCTGTGAAAAATTGTCATTGACATTAGATTTAGATAACTTTAAAAAAAAGAATAGCAACAAAAATTTCAAGCATACAATTTCTACGAGTATTACCGTCCACATGAGTTGTTCCCAATGTTGAGCCTCGTAGAGAGAACCAGTCGTCACACCTCCTGTCCACGAGCAAGTCTGCACAGCATGCCACCAAGACCAAAAGTCTATGAAATAAGGAGTAAACGGAAAAAAATTACAACTGATAACATCACAATTTAGCAGTTTGATTCTTTTGTGTATTTTTCACGGCACTAATAAATTTGATAGTGTATTTCAACACCAGAATTGCTTTAGGAAAATTCATTACTTAGAAAAATGAAGAAAACAGTTCTGTAAAAAAGTGAATTTAAACTCTTGTTCAAACCGAAAAAGCAAATTGCACTAGGACATCCCCCTTTCAACCATACAATACAGGCAAAACCAAATTGAACAACTTTAACAGTAGCAAACCCCGAGTCAAAACTGATCAAAGTCGGCGGTCTAGTGGCTAGGCTGCCGGACTCGTGATCGGAAGGTTGCGGGTTCGAATCCCAGCTCGGGCCCGACGTTGTGCCCTTGGAAAAAGCACTTTACATGAATTTGCCTCACTTCACCCAGGTGTAGATGGGTACCCGGCTATAGACAGCGAACGATCTTGTACCGTACGTATGTTAGTACTTTAGCGCCTGTAAAATGGCAGCTTGCACTGTATGCTTCCAAGGAAGTTGGCAAGGTTTCTGACTGACTTGGTCTGCTGGGGTAATAATTGATTGTAAATCACATAGAGCCTGCTTTCGAGTGGGGATATGCGCTATATAAATGCAGTCATTATTGTCAACATCAGAGCCCCTCAACCCTTCCCCGCCCCTTACACACGCACACACGACAAGATACGCAGAAAGATGGGAATTCAACCCACACGTTGGACAAACGCCTCCGCGTCTCTAATGGGGTGCTGTAAGCCCTCTCACCCTTGGTTGGCCGTGACAGGCAGAGTCGAAGAAGCCCGTCTCTAAAAAAAAAAAAAAAGATCTTACATTGTTGCAAGGGACTTAAAGCTAAAAACCAAATCGAAACAAGCAAGAGGACGTGATTTATGATTCTACACACACTTACAAAAGACACAAACTAGCGTGCATGGTGTAATAATTGGGTTAATTCAAGTAGCTGGTTTCATGGAGTAATATCTCTGTTTTTCTGCCCCTTTCTGCCCGGATTGGTTCTGAAAGGCAGGGTCGAAGTAGCCCGTCCAGTAAATGACCTGACAGTTTTGCAAGGGACGTTGAGCTAAAAAAAAAAAAAATAATAAAAAAAAAAAAAAAAAAAAAAAAAAAAACTGGACGAAACACGTTTATATAGTTCATACTCAGACAATCTTTGAGTGATTCCCTTCAGTTTGCGGACGAGTGCTGTCCCCTTCTGTCAACGAAGTGGTCCGGACGTAAAGCCTCCAAAATTGGAAGTCTGTATCAACCTTGTGAAATAAACAGTAAACAGAAACAAGCGTTAACAGATGAAAGATGTTAACATGAAATAGTATTTCCTTGTTGATGATCCACGGCACTATCATTACTGATAAGTTATTACCGTATGACTAGGAATTACATTAAGACAATAGAATTACTTGGAAGGAAGTATAAAGAGCAGACTTCACCTGCAGACCGGCTTCTGAGGTGAAACGGTTATGCTCTTCGCCTATTACGCGGAAGACTCGAGTTCAATCCCACGCGAGGACAATCTGCATTTTCAGGAGGGATTCGTCCCTCGTAGCCCGGGTCTACCTGACAGGCAGTGTTGAAGAAGTCCATCCCTTTACGCACCTTAATTGTTGCAAGAGATGTTTAGCCAGAAATCAAACAAAACCATAAGCCTACACTAGAACAGTGTCCATCCCCACCCCTCCCCTCACATAGACATTACATACTTCACGGGCCTTTTGCACATAGTGTGTAAAGCTTGTCATTGAAATGTGATTTAGATAACTTTTGAAAGGAAAAAAAAGCTAAATAATTTCGTACATACGCTATCCACGAGTATTTACCGTCCACACGACTTATTCCCAATGTTGAGACTCGAACAGAGAACCAGTCATCACACCTCCTGTCCAGAAGCGTGTTTGTACAGATGCCACCAAGAGCAAAGGTCTGGCTTTCCCTGTGAGACGAGTAGTAGGCCTATACAATAAGAAATCATAACGAATAAAGCATAATGTATCAGTTGGTTTGCTTTGTGGAGGTTTTACGGCACCACCATTATTGGTCATATATTTCAGTACCAGGAATTACTTTAGATTAATAGTAATACTTAGGGAACAGGTAGTTTGGAGTTCAGAGTTATCTATTTATTTATTTATATATTTATATATTTATTTATTTATTCATTTATTTATGCAGGCACCAGCTTCTTTGACTAAGAAACAACGTATAAAGAGTAAATGTAGTAAACCGCCCACCATCCTACCAACAGGGCTAAATCTAACAATGCTGGACAGTCGGAAACAGGAAGTCTTAGCTGACCAAATAGAGCTCCCTTTCACTCACACAGAGAAATGAAATAGCTAGGAGACTAATCAAATACGCAGAGGGATGGAAGTTTGAGACCCACGTTGGACAAACACCTAGGGGTCTCTGATGGGATGGTGTAGCTCTCTTATCCCGGGTTGGCCCTGACAGGAAGAACCGAAGTTGAGTAGCCCGCCTCTTGAATGACCTTACAGTGTTGCAATGGACTTTAAACCAAAGCCAACACAGAGAAAGGCAGATCATCAGGTACAGAAATAGAAGTGCACAATTTAACCTCGTATTCCCTTTTCTTGTCTCTTGTTTCTGCCATGCCTTTTGCATGACACATTATGGGGTCACATTGTACATACGATGTGATGTAGATCAGTCACTGCTAGATGAGAAAGATACAATTCATGTCAGCTTTCATACTTATGCATTTTGCGAGTGTTACCGCTACCTTCATTGTCCATGATTTCGGGTAGTTCCATTCTCTTCAAAGCACGCGTAGAAGATAAGTTTTGTCGCCGTCTCTCCACAAACTCTCTTGAGTCTGAACTCAAAGCCCCGATGAGCAGAAGCCTGTTCTTCACCCTGAGAAAAAGAAAAGAGAGAAAAGCAAGAAACCAGGACCAGAAGAAACAACACAATTCGCTACATTGGAAATGTTTTTTTTGTTTTTTCTTAATGATTTACAGCACTGTTGACGTTTAATTACAATAATGGCCTATTCATTCAATGCCAAGAAGAAGATATATGGCAGTAGTGTCATTTGGAAACAAAACGTACGAGTAAAAGGTGCAGGAGACACCAGAATGGCCACAAACCAGCCACGCACAAGGCACACAGTAACATCCTGTGGCATGATCGCAATAACCGATACAGATTAAGGATAGAAGCTAGCATTGATATTTAAACTCACATAGCATTAGTGTCACTGTTATAATCGCAGCTGTTATGTCGTCTGTCTCAATACACAGAATAAATAGAAAAGCAACAATGCGTGTATCAGCACATTGAACAACGGAAACACCACCTCAGCGGGTGAGGGAAAGAGGAGGGGGGAGGGGGGAGGAAGTGGCAAAGACAGGGAAGCCAAAAAAGGAGCAGGAAGAGGGAGAGAGAGGGGGGAAGGAAGGGGAGGGAGAGAGAAAGGATGGAGAGAGGGGATGGCGACGGAGGGGATGGAGAGAAGGGGTAAAAAGAGAGAAAGAGAAAAATAGAAGAGATAAAAGAGAGATAGAGACAGACAGTCAGACAGAAATAGGCACACAAAGAGACAGAGGAAGAAATAGAGACAGGTAAAAAAGAGACGGAGAAAGATCGAAGTGTTAAATAGTAAAAGACAGTAGGACATAGGCATAGGAGAATAAAAACAGAGAAACCTAGACGGGAAGAGACAGGGAAAGGCAGAGATGGAAGTTGAGAAAGACAAGTAGGAAAGCAAATAGACAGGTAGGAAGAGAGAGTCAAAGATAAAAAAAAAATAAAGACAGAGCGAGAGAGAAAGAGAGAGGGGGCATAGAGAGACTAGAAGGAAAGACTAAGATAAGGAGATAGAGGGAAAGACCGAAAAAATAGAACGCGACAAAGAGAGAAAGAGAGAAATAAGAGAGGGAGAGAAGAGGATGAGAAACAGAGAGAAAAATAGAGTATAAGAGAAAGAGAGTAAGACAGAGAAAGAGGAAGATATAGGAAGAGAAAGGGGGAAAAAGAGAGAAATATAGTAAGGGAGAGAAAGAGAAAAGAGAAAGAGAGAAATCGAGTAAGAGAGAGAGAGAGAGAGAAATAGAGTAACAGAGAGAGAAATAGAGTAAGAGAGAGAAATAGAGTAAGATAGAGAGGTAAAAATAGAAAGAGGAGAAGAGAGAGAGAGAGAAAGAGAGGACAAGAGAGTGAAAGACAAAGAAATAGGAAGAGAGTGGGAAATAGAGAGAGGGGAAAAAGAATAGAATGACAGTAACATGTAGCAAGAAGGAGGACAAGACAACACAAAAGCACTCACAAACCAACAACAACAACATCAACAACAACAAAAAGTAGAGGTTAAGAACGTAGCTCAAGTTTAAGAACACAGGGCTGAGATTATGAGCCGGAATATCAATATGCTTTGAGGAGCAGAGTTATGGATGGGGGATCCTGGAGTGGTCAACCAGCCGGCAACTCCTTCGGGTGGGGGTTAGGGTTAGAGTTGTGAGCGTCAGCGGGCTGGGGTTAGGAATGGCAGAGTGGGGTTAGGGGTAGGGTCGTGGGGTTAGGGTTTGGGTTAGGGCAAGTCAGATCTCAAGATTTCTAAATGGGCTTAGGGCTTAGAGCTACAAAGTTGGAAATCTGGTTCCTCTGTTCCATGAGGCGAATATGCGACTCCTTCCAGTTGAAAAGTCAAGCATGCACATTCGCCTTATAGAGCTTTGGAGACTGTACCGTGTAGATCTAAGCCCATGTAGTGTTGACACCTTGGTTTATAGTCCTTCCATGCAAAGTACTAAAAAGTTCACTTTGTTCACTGTTCACTTCAGTCTACCGGAACATTATTCCAACCGCATTAACAGCCAATCTTTTTTTTTTCTTGTTTCTTCACTACTCATTTGAAAATGTGACCAAAGTTTTGTCAAAGGAAGTCGAGGTAATCAATGAGCAAGAGATAAGATGTTTCTCATTTCCCTCGATTGTGTGATTTGTGCACTTAAGCTGATTTACGAATAAGTTTACCGGTTGGCCTTTCTCTGTTTTTTCATTTCTTTTCTTTTCTTTCTTTTTTTTCTTCACTTCGTCGGTCACATTTTTTCTTTATTATGTACCTTGGATTTGTGATTTCTACACCTAAGCTGAGTTATGAATAAGTTTACATGTTGTTGTTTTTTCACTTCCTCAACCATGTCGACTTATCAGAATCTGTCTTCGACTCTTTGTATATTGCCAGAACTAGAGTGGTCGTTGTATTTTCTTCTCCAGAGCATGCACTTTGCTCGATTTTTTTGTTTTGTTTTGTTTTACGCCCCTTGAGACACTGAGGTCTTTTAAGGGACGGGCTACTTCGAGCCCGCCTGTCAGGGCCAACTCTGGCTGAGAGGGACAAATCCCTACACACAGACGCAGATGCTCGTCCCCATGTGGGAATCAAACTCGGGTCTTCTGCGTGATATGCAAAGACCCTGACTTTTGCTTTATATCACTGGTATTACTTAATTATGTTATGTCTCTCCACCAAGCTACAGACAAATTGGTGCAGCAAACATAGAAGAGAAAATGCCCATCTTATTTATCGTAAAGACAATAGTTGTTTTCTTAAGGGTTTTTTCATTTTACGGCACTAATACCATTGTAAAGTCATTTTTGGGCTAGTAAGAGTACAGAGATTACGGCAATAGCAACACAAGAAATATATTCAACAAAGGAGCTTACGTTTCAAAAGAAACTGCGTTGTTTGCTATTGTCTACATCTATGAGTATTATAAAAAAAAACTCGTCATTTTTCTTGAAGTTTCAGTGTACTATGGACAACATAAGCTCAGTTCAGTAGTTAAAGGCAGTATAACTAACGCTTGGAAAACAAAGTACATGTAGAAAGGACATGAACTAGTTGTTCTATGGAGCATTCACGGCGCTGTGGTGTAACGGTCATGCGGAAGACCCCAGTTTGAGTTTAACTTTTGCTCAATAACATTGAAGCAGAACTTTTCTCTGCCTACGTTCTCGAAACCTATACCATCGGAGCAAGCCAGTTTCCACTATCTTTATGGGCAGGTCTAGAAACCCAGGACATTTCTACAACAAATGCTTGCGAATCTTTCGACAGCCACTTTAAACAGAATATTAAAACGGTACATCCCAACATCTTAGTAATCTAGTTTTAGAGACACTGGCACGCCAACAGGAGACGACATTGTTTCCCCACGCCGGAAGAAACGCAAGACTCAAAGAGCAAGGCAAGGGAAAAAAGACAGAGTCATTCAGCAGTACAAGACCAGATGCTTTCCGAAGGCGAACATCTATCGATCAATTCATAAAAATGCTTCTACCAGCAATGTAGATAGCATTTTATCCCATATATTATCCAGTTGTGCATGCATAAACATTTTAATGCGGCCACATCAATTCGACGCGATGTAACGGTCCAAATTCAGTAAGTTTCTTTTGACTAAACTGGTATGTGTAAACAAAATATCTCCTGCAACACGCTGAAACAAGGAAACCTGTACGACGGGTAGACCTGACTCTTAAACCCCTTTGATATCTTTACAACAATAGAGATTACTTACTGCGCCGAAACAGTGTGACCGTTCGATCCCGAGCGCGGACGATCTGGATTTTTTTTCTGCTGAGATTTTTTTCCTCTCAGCCCGGGTTAGCCCTGACAGGCTGGGTCGAAGTAGCCCGTCTCTTAAATGACCTGATAGTGTTGCAGGGATCGTAAAACTGGTAACCAAACCAAACCACGTCTACGAGAACTGTAAATCAGTTAATTATTTTCCCGATAAATATCTTTTACTTTTAGCCATATGGATGATAAGAGGTAGGTCCTCTGATTTTCACGTCACTCTCTAAGACGGTTGTGGTTCAGGAAACTATTGCACGCCCTCTCCATTGTTCCACCAGTGAAAATAATGTGGTTGCATTTTGTTTGTAGCCAGCTAGAGGCGGCACTGGAAGGCATAAAAAAAATGAGGGAATTATATAGAATACCCCGGCAAGCCAGTAAGATCTCATTACCTTCATTCTATCACTTCAAGGAAGAAATTACATACATTTAGTCTCATTAGGAAACACCCGGTATTCTTCCAAATAGAAAATAGAAGAGTCAGACACGAAGAAGTTGATAATCTACTGTGCAGCAAGGAAAAGCCACATTAAATCATTTTTCCTATCAGCCAGACAACCCTTTCAACAATAATAGTCATGCTGTTCGTTGTATCATAGCTGCACCATTCTGTAGTGTTCCTCGCGTTTTTTGGGGGTTGTTTTTTTTTCATTGTATTTTCCCCCTCGTCAATGAATGATAATTATTGCACTCTCCATGGAACAATTTTCAAATTTCTGTGTTATATTGTTCTTATGAATATTATGCCTTGAACCCAAAATTGAAAGTAAAAATTCTGAGAGAGAGAGAGAGAGAAAGAGAGAGAAACTGAGAATAAGAGAGAGAGAGAAAGAAAGAGAGAGACTGAGAGAGAGAGAGGGAGATGGAATGAAGCATTTGCAAGGATAATGACTTTTGCAACGTCCACGGTATAATGTTTTGGATGAAACACCAAGCTGAAATGCTAGTGGCTGGACAAAAACGATAACCATGTTATGTCATTGTATCTTACATGGTATCGAGCTCAGGCCGCGTCATGCCTTGTACGAAAAAAGGGGGCCTTTGGGGGGGGGGGGGAGCTAGGGGGGCGGGGGCGGTGTAGTTCAGCAATCAGGCGCATAGCAAGAGGAGAAGAGTTCTAAGACTGTTCAGTTCGGTGTCAGTACGTTGTGTCTTCACGGGCTGCTTTAGGTTACTATGTCACACCTTTATGAACCTTGTGTGGCAGCACATTGACTTGTCTTAATAAAAGCATGGCCTTGTTGGAAGGTAGTTATTTATAGAGGCACCGGCTTCTTGGGTTATTTTAGCCTGAATGTGGCCTCAGAGAGTTAAATGAGACATTATACCCCAAAAACAAATTCATAGACAAGGAAATGTATGCAGCATCTGCGTCTGATAGAGGCAAGAGGTGACCACGACCCCGTAGGCCTACATGTGAGCTGAGCATGGCAACAGTACAGCAGACCTTCTTTTTTTTTTTTTGAAAGGACAGTAGTTGAGAATGTACATGAGCACACAGAAGAAGGCTCAGCTTACGCCGTGCTGTGGGTCATCCTGAGGACAAACACAAATGTAGGGAAATTCTTTATACTGAGGCATATTACAGTTTATCCATTAGGCCCGTAGATCAACCTTGTTTTTATCAGGATTTCAATATGTATAAAACACTACATTTGCACTTAAACATCTGAATATTATTATAATGCGCTTCACTCAGAGGCCACATACTTCAGCATCAGAAGACAGAATGTTCTTGCTGTCTTTTTCCGATATGACAACACCAAAGAATGCACACATGAGCATACAGTAGATCTCAGCTTGCCTCATGCGATGTGCAATCATATAGAGAACACATAGGCAGGGCAGTTCTAGCATTGAGAGATGATTTATGAGGCCTTTTGATTCATTTGGATTCTGCCAAGATCCCTAATCTCTCATGGCCTCATTGGTATTTTCTGGCCCCGTGTCTTTTACAACTTTCTGAACCACATCCAAGTGCTCCAGAGACCGCACACCTGCCATCACTATAACACTCTTATAATGTGGCAGCAGAAGTGAGTGAGACACGTACTGTATTTCTTTGGCCTTTGCTCAATTTGCTTTTTGCAAGAGTTTTCAACGTGCTTCAATTACCTTTCAGTACCTTTTTGGCTTGTGGCCTGTCTTTCAGAGCTCTCTGAACCACATCAAAAAGCATTAGATACCGCACATCTGCCATCTCTTTTGCTCCTTTTCCGATGTGGCAACAGAAAAGAATGCTTGTGTACAGAAGTGAGCCCAGCTTACCTCATGCTCTGTGCAATCCGTCGACAACACAAAAGCAAGGAGATACTGACATACTGAGGCACATCTGCAAGCAATTCATGGCACCTGAATGCTCAAAGGCCTATTTGGTATATTATGGCCGTATATCTTTTGACAATCTCTTCCCCATATCAGGTACATTAGAAACAACACTTCTACCATTTCTATTGCATGTTTCGATATGGCGACAGAAGATAATGCACGTGTGTGTGTGCAGAGTTGAGCCCAGCTTACCTCATGCTATGTGCAATCCTGCAGACAACACATATCAGGGCAATTTGGACATATTAGACACATCTGCACAAACATTATGGCACCCTTTGGTCAATCAGCACTTTTTTATGATTCAGAATGTCCAGTGGCCTATTTGGTACATTTTGAGCCTGTCTCTTTTCAAAATCAGAGTCACATCCAAGTACATTAGAGGCAGCACTTCTGCCACCTCCATTGCACTCTTCTGACGTGGCAACAGAAGAGACGATTCATGTTTGATTATACAAAAGTGGGATCACTCCATCTCATGCTGTGTGCACTCTTGGGGAGTAACTTAAAAGCAGGGAAGTACTGAAATATAGGCCTACTGAGTGAGACACAGTTACACATCGTATGTTCTTATTTCTTTATTTGCTAGGTGTTGGCTTATGACTGATTATTTTGTTGAAATTTCAGGGAACAATGGACTTGCAAAGTCAATTGAGCGCCGTGAATAGGTAAGAACAATAATTAAATCCTTTACGTCTATAATTAAGAGCTTTGTTGTAATTTTTTAAAGGTTTTTCATTTTTTATACCCCTGACATACGCGGGGAGCAGATTTGTTTCATATGGATTTAATGCCTCTTTTACCTCTCTGGGAAAATAACAGCATTAATTCTACTTACACAATGTTATGTGCTGCCACATAAAGCAAGAAAATGTGCGATGCGAATTTAATGCCCCTCCCAAATACAATGAATGATGTACTAGCACCGCGTTGACCAATCTCATGACTGTTTTCAAAATATGATGCGCCTGTCGGGACAGCCCTCCAAAATAAACAACCATGATTTTTTATTTTCTTACTTGTCTTAGGCAGGACACGGGCGGCTTTGACTACAATGCCTTTGGCAAATTTGGCGTATTGGTTTGATTATTACGTTGAGATATTGGGGAATAATGGACGTGCAAGGTCATTTCAGCTCCGGGAAGGACAATAGTAGCATTCAGAAAGAAGAAGGAACAGACCGGAACAGACCGCACCAGAGCGCCTGCCAACCACCAACCCACCCACTTTTATCAAGATCTACGCTCATTCATTTGGGGTTTTTTCTTTTGGAATTTTTTTTTGGTGGCATCTTTGGCGACAATATAAGGTTGGACTTCCGGTTTTAACGTCCATGTCCCGTAGGACGGGGATTCAGACCATAAAGTGCACAAAAAAATCCAACAAAACCAGGGGCCATGCAAAACAAAGCCGGAGCATTCGCACCTGGGCCAGAAAATTGTGCAGACAAAGAAGAAATTATATACACGCTAACAGATGATTTTAGACAATTTTGTCCACAGGGGATGAAGAGGAAAATACTGAAATCGGAGAGGAAAAAAATACGAGGTATGTCTGCCCCAAGAGAATATTTTGTTTTGTTTTGGATAGGG
>JAUKPP010254130.1:0-12394 GCA_032273245.1 Phyllaplysia taylori
ATAGATAGATAGATAGATAGATAGATAGATAGATAGATAGATAGATAGATAGATAGATAGATAGATAGATAGAAAAACAGGTAGAACGAATAAATTATGGTGTATGTTACTATATTACTATGCGTCTATTAGTGTGTGTGTATGTGTGTGTGCATGTGTGTGTTCGTGCGTGTGTGTGTGTGTGTGTGTATGTGTGTGTGTGTGTGTATGTGTGTCAGTTACAATGAGAGGAAGAAGGAATGTGAATAGTCTATTCCATCTTAGTTATTTATTGATAGAGGCACCAGCTTCTTTGTCTGTTTTAGCCTCGTATCCCATCACAACAAGCCTTTGTGACATAAGTTGGCTGCAATTTTTGGTGCGGAACTTTCGCAACCTCTACCCTAACGTCATCTCTGATTAAAATTTTATCTGATCAGCATCTTGAAACATTCATCATTTCGAGAGCTATTTAGTCAGCCCTTGTGAATGCTACTGTAACTAAATTTTCCTCACAAGAAATGCCTGGTTCCTTCTTTGCCTACTTTGCTATTCCTTCCTTATTTCCTTTCCTCTTCCCCACCGGCGTTGTGGTGTAATGGTTAGGTTCTTCGTCTGTCACATGGAAGACTCGAGTTCGATCCCGAGCGCGGAGATCTGGAAGTTTTTTTGTGCTGGAATTTTTCCCCCTTAGTGCGGGTTGGTCCTGGCAGCCAGGGTCGAAGTAGCCCGTCTCTAAAATGATCTCACAGTGTTGCAGGGGACGTAAAACTTGTAACCCAACCAAACCTGTTCCCCTGCTGCATTGATCCTCCTGAGTGGGAGGGAAGACATACTGCTGGAAGGAACGGCGCTCAATGCCAAAAGACCAGTGGTCGCATGCATTTAACACACGTACACTAAGTTGGTCGTACGGGCTAGTAGGTCGTAGCTACTACATCAAGGTGTATTTTTGACGAATTTGTCATGTAATAAAGTTGGCAGCCACGCACGGTGTGTAAGTCTTGCAATAGTAGAGTTCACCCGCTGGTGTAAGTTAAGAAATTTAAGCACGGTGTAGACTTACGAGAGTTTCGTACATCCCAAATGCTGTTTTACACCGAGGTGTACCGTTTTACGTAGAAACATGTAGAGAAAAAAATCACTCACCACAACCTCAACAATCCGAATGAAATTAATTAATGAAGAAAACATATTTTTTCTTCATTAATTAATTTCATTCGGATTGTTGAGGTTGTGGTGAGTGATTCTTTTTCTCTACATGTTTCTATACGCCCAGTATCACCACCCTGTTTGAATCCGTTTGGATCCCTCACAATTCCATCTCTGTTGGAGAGCCACTCAACTCCTTATCTGTTTTACGTAGACATACGGTTGCAGACCAAGCTTGATGCATACGGCCACTGTTCATCGAATCGTAGCTCTATTGCTGGCATACTTTTATTCCGAAAATAATTATTGCCAATATTTTTTTCTTTTTTACTCACTCTTGTAACAATCCGAGACTATTCTTTGTAGTCACTTGAGTTGGATTTGAAGGCTTTCTCCTTGGCAAAACAAATACCGGTATGCCAGCCTTACTCCAAATTGTTCTGCCCTCACAGGAAAGTGGTATTTTTTTAGCTTTTTGTTTTGTTTTTTTAAAGTTACACTAATAAAACTAATGTTTATTGACAGCTCTTTAAATAGCTTCACTTACACTCCTCCTCTTTTGTTGATTTTGGTTTTACGTCCCTTTCTACTTTTTAAGGTCATTTAGAAAACAGGCTTCTTCAAGTCCTCTTGTCAACGCCAAATCGGGCTTTGAATGACACATTCTACCGGAAAAACGATTTTTCTACTCGATGAAAAGACTGCTCCACGTGGGCCTCGAACTATAGTCATCTGCATTATAGACGAATGGCCTAACCATCACACCACAAGCGTCGGAATCACACCCCAGCAAACTCATGGCTTTGTCTTCAGACACATTGATAGAACAAAAGAATTTCATCTACACATAAAAAAGAGAAAGAAAGAAAAAATGAGTAAAGAGTCGTCATGGTTAAACCTTGCTCGCCAAGAAACAAAGCTAAATGACGGTTACATCACACTCAAATCTGCTCTATCCTACAAAATCTCTCTGATAATCAAAACTGTAAGATTTGCTTTTGTTTTTGGCGTGGTTTTGTTTCGAGATTTTGGTTTGTTTTGCCTGCTTGCTTGTTTCATTTCCTTCTGTCGTTCATGCTGCATAATATCAAACTCTGCAATATTTCAATTAGCAGAAGTGGGTTTTTCTTCTGTTGAGGCTCAATTACTCTTCTTGCGTTTCATTTTGTTCAGAATTCGTAATCCTGTTTTAGGATGCGCAGCTTTTGAGAGTTTTTTTGTTTTTTTAATCTCATCGCAATTCCGGCTTATATCATGACATAAATTATTTTGTTTGCTTTGTCTCACATTGCATGAGGTCAGTTTTGGTTTTGTTTGGTTTGGTTTTGGTTTAAACGCGCCATGCAACACTGTAATGTCATTTACGAAGCGAGACCTCCGAATTTTACGTCTATATCCGATAGGACGAAGGTTGAAGCCATGAAAACTCGGATAGATTTCGAAGAACCTCCCCGGATTCGAACTCGAGACCTCGTCATCTGTAGGTGGGCTCACTAATGGAAACTATTTTATCCTAAACATGCCTTTGTTCTGGTATCCGTTTTTCACGACTCCTTTTTTAGATGGGCTAATTTGTTTCTCTATCCTCGATACGTAGCCTGAATCGAAGAGGCCCTCGGTAGAATTAGAACTAGGGTAATATTCTATGTATTCTTTAGAGGGCCTAAATCCCCCCTCCCCCCAGGCTGAAACCAAACTCTAATCCTACCAATGACCCAGTTCTTGATTTCATATTCCTTAGGACCTACTCTATTTATTCTTAATTAAGCTACCCATGGAAGTTGTCGTCTTCTTCTTCCTGTGTCTTGATCTGTTTTTCCTTGTATTGCTGTGCTATGGCGTAGCAGATTTGTTGCTATTTAGCCAATATCTTGTCGTAAACGGTGCGTGAGTGGGGTCAGGGGGGGGGGGGGGGCGTGAGACTAGTAACATTATCTAAAGCGAAAGTAATACAGTATTCTTTTTAAATATACTTCCTTATCTATTTATAGGGGTACCAGCTTCGATTGGCGGCTTAAACAAATACTCTTCCACCGAATCTTTTTCAATCTTTCAATCTTTCCAATTTCGTCACATATCTTCTGGCTACAGGAAATGCTCAGCTCGACTCAACACGAATTGGTCTAGAAATCACCCAAGCTTTAGAACAAAAACCCAAGGATGAGCGAGCAGAAGAAGAAAATGAGTCAACGGGAAGTAAAAAAAGAAGCCAAGGAGAAAATAGCAAAACATCCTTTTCTTTAAAAAATATTTAAGGCCCAGGGAGACAATTATTTCGTTTTCGGGCTTATTTTTTGCCAATCGCTACAGCTGATGTGGATCGTGGCTAAAGAAAATTACCACTTTATTTTTCTAGGTGGGTAATGCATCACTCCAGTGCATGGCACTGTAATCGGACAATTATAGGGCTAAACCATCGAGAAATCTAATTTTGTATAAGTTTAGTCACTTTTCTCAATGGAGAAAAACAACAAATACCCCCTGACTTCTAGCACTTAAAGATGCATCTGCTAAACGAAGCTTGGTGTGAAAACCTAAATTACTTATTAATTTTCCCCAGATCATCAATGTCCTCTGTAGCGTAATTGGTAGTGACTAGGTTCTACCACCTGGGTGTCCTTGGTTCGATTCTCACCTACGTCTTTTTTTTTTTTTTTTTTTTTTTTTTTTTACCTTTTCGTTGTTGTTTTTTTGGTTTTGTTGTTGGTGGTGGTGTTTGTTTAGTTGGGTGGTTATGTTTTTTGTATTTTCTTTTTTTGTCAAATTTAATAGATTTTAATGGTTCTTTTCATCAAGGGTTTTCTTCTATCGAATTTTTTTTCTCTAAGCTGATTTAAACAGACTTGCTATATCCATTTCCCGAGTTTAGAAAAAGTTAGTCGTGAACAGTTGAGGATGAAAGAAAGGTAAACAGAAAGAACCAAAAAGTGACGCCCGTACGAAGACGGGTTCTCTACTTGTAATAACAAAAGGAAAAAGCAAAAGCTGCAAAGACAAGAATAAGCAAGATTAACCACGAAACAAAACGAGCAGCCGTAGTCATGTGTAAACAATGAAAGGATCACGAAGGAATAATCGGATCATCCAGCTGAAGACTTTTCTAGACGTGTATCCACGATCTTCCTTAAAATGGTGTCATCGCACGCACTGTGGTCGCACGGCCGTACGCAGGAAACCCTACACATTTGTAACTACAACAGCGTGTAGTAATACTACAATCAACAGACAGATCGTACCATAGAATAGATGTGATACAGAAGTAGGCCTACAATCCTTATACAGTGACGTCATAAAATAAGTTTCAACTCCTACTCGTGCCCGCCATTTTCTTTGGTCGCACCCGCGGTCTAAAGCAAAGCACATAATAGATAAAATACGAAAGTACAATCCCTATACAGCAACGTCATTACTTTTACTTTCAATGTGAGTAGCATCATGAGAAAGTGTTATTGAATTTGTTGTGTATTTTTTGTCTAGCAATTTGTCGAATAGAGAAGGGTGGTGCTTTGCTACATTATTTTTTTTAAGTGGCTGAGCAGTGACAAGCGCGTTTGTTTTGTTGTGCGTCGTCAAGTGTCGTACGTTAACAAATAAGATGGCGGATTTCCGGAAAGCGAACATTGGCTGAACCTATCAAAGTGGCTGTTTGTACTTCTGTATCTATTATCTATTTGTGGTGGCCGAATTTTGCTATTCAAAAGGCTTTTCAATGGCTGCATCGTTCAATATGCGGTGTTCTCCAAAAGATTCTTTAAAAATTTTCTCTAAATCATGACACCCTTCACTTTTTTCAGTTTCGAGACCATTTTGCTTTTGTAGACCGATGCTACTGTCTCCGTATCTCTAGAACTTTCGCTAGCTTTGTTTATAATTTGAAACGTTCAGTGTGTGCAAAATTGTGCGGTTGGAATGGGAGGTGGGAATCTTTGCTGGAATTTGTTAATAGAAAATAAAATACAGAAATGGAGAGAAGAAAGGAGATAATATAGGCAACTCTAGATCTAGATGCAACATGGTTATGAAAAGTTAAGTCGCATGATAGAAAAGGGCAGAGAGCAATTAAGGTGCGGGGGTGGGGGTAAATATTAAGGAGAAAAAAAAGAGGGAGAGGGAAAGAAATGGAGAGAGGGAGAGAGAGAGGGGGGGGATATACAGAGAGAGGAGAGAGGGGGCAGGGGTGGAGATGGAGGTAGGGGTCGGGGTAAGGGTTTGAAATATTGCAATTCTTTGATTTTTTATATTTTTTCTGCACAACCTATAATATTATATTACATGTGGCCTACATAGCTTTTTGTACGTCCGGGGAACGTGGGCTCTACTATTGTCCGGACCAGCCCCTGTGAGAACGTTTTTTCTGGAATAAAATATTGATCACTGGACGGATTCAATTTATACTTGGCATGTGGAATATTCCCAGAGGGTCTTGTTCTCCTGATTTTTTACAGCATTATAGGACAATTCCAAACAAGAGTTTTACTCTATAAATTCCAGCTGTTTTAGACCTTCTCGGAAGTAATGAAGAAATACAAGTGATGCATCATCATAGATAAATATAGAATAGTGCGTTCATCGACAGCGCTATTACTCCCTTTGCTGCAAAATAATAATCCCAGATCGCCGCATTTCCAAGTATTGCAAATCAGTATTGTAAAACTTAAGTTATTTGCAATGTATGTACCAAGTAGAAAGTACCCTTCAACCTTAACTTACTCACTAAAAAATTAAACACCAACCAAGACTTCTGGCCAAATGTATGTATCCCAAATGTGCTTAAGATCCGTTTAAAAAATAAGAAAGTTATTCCCGAAAAACGGTTCTCACAGAGGCTGGTTCGGGCTATAGTTATATCTTTTCTGTGGTCTGGTATCACCGCACGCACTTTGACTTTATGCAAGACACTCTACATATTGGTACCTACACAAGTGCTACATTCAATAGACAGGCCGCACTCACACTAACTTACGTCTACATAAAGTAAATTGTTACAACCTATACAGTTGCATTTCTGTTATAATATTGTCACGAAAGTAGGTTCGACCGATTAAAAAGACAAAACATTATTGGATTTACAGTTATTTATTTTAGAGGCACCAGCTTCTTATGGCTGTTTTAGCCCTGTGCGTTCATGAACTTTAGGCTGTTGCCTAAAAATTGCCTTTACAAAATAATGGTTTAAAAAAAAAAAAACTTAGCACGGGTCATTCCGTTCACGCAAAACGCAAACTTTCCATGGTGGCTATTAATACGAGCCCCAGTCAAGACAAGGATGTGAAACTCACGGACATGGTGCCCCCCCCCCCCCCCCCCTCGGAAATTCTGGGAACCATTGATCCCCATAGAGCTCAGCCTCATGAAAGCTTACAATGGAGAATCGCGACCTCATGGGGAAAAGGGAAGAAAAGCAAAAAAGACAATGGGGATAACACAAAGAAGAAATATTGGATCCATACGCCCGGTTTGAAAAAAAGCAAAAAAGACAATAGAGATAACACAAGGAAGAAACATTGGATCCACGCGTCCGGGTTAGCAGAGGTCAGTTTATTCCACGTTTGTTGTTTTTGCTGTTACTTTTAATGGTAAATCAATGCAAATAATATATGGACCTAATTTTTGTTTTGTTTTTTGTTTTGCTTTGTTTTGTTGGTTTAGGAAAAGCACAAAAACAACAACAACAGCCATTTGATTCCCTATACGTGATGTACTTTAAGTCTTGATATTCTAGAGAGATGACCCTCCAACCGGCGTCTATGGGGTAATGTTCTTAGGCGCTTCGCCTATCACGCAGAGGACGTGAGTTTGAGGTCCAAGTGAGGCTGTTTGTTTGATCGACTAGCCTATATTATCTCCATTTTTCTGCTGGGACATGGCCCTTCTCTGCCCGGATTGGCCCCAACGAAGTAGCCCGTCCCTTAAATGGCCTTACACTGTTGCAAGGGACGTTAAGCCAAAGCCAAACCAAACCAAAACACTCCTAAATTATCTTTCCATGTAATATTCCTTCGATATAAATACAATTCATTTTTATTATCATCATTACCATTATCATTATTATTACTTAATATCAATATTATCATTAGTATATTATTGTTATTATTATTATTATAATTATTATTACCATCACAATCACTATTATCATTATGATTATTATTAGGCCTATCATTATTATTATTATTATTATCCTTATCATCATCATCATCATCATCATCATTATCATAATTATGGTTGTGATTATAATTATAATTACTATCATTATTACTATTATAATTATTCTTTTTATTATTAACAATGTTTTCATAGGCTGATATGATAGGCACTTCTCCTCCTGCACAGGTGGCCTCTCTGCCAGTTCACATGTGATATAAAATAAACGTATTTACTGTCGGTAGTTTTGGAACAAAATACAGTACAACCCATTCAAGCGAACACCTGTATAAGAAAAGCACCTGCACAATCGACCACTTTTCGCCGACTCCCAAATTACAGTGTTTCCACATACCATCCCTCTCTAAGAAAACAACCTTTCTACAACAACCGCTTTTGTGTTCGACATTGAGTGGTCCTCTTAGACAGGTTTGACTGTACACGAGCGTTTTTCTGTACTCTAATACCCTTCGCTTACAAGGAGTAGAATTCATGCATACGTCCACAGGAACTTATACGAAGGTGGACTCAATGCAACATGAGCCTTAATGTCTCGACATTCCATCAAGAACCTCATCTGGTTCACGAGAAGTCGTACCATCGCGTGCTGGGATAGATCCAAGGCTACTTATAAGGCTGCGCGTCCACTGACATGTTTTGTCAGTTGCAGGCCTGGCTCATATGCATATATCATATTATATAGATTAGCCTGACCTGCAACTGACAAAACATGTCAGTGGACGCGTGGCCTTAGTTTACATTTTGTAGGTTAGTGAAGCGTCTAAAAAGCATGGATATGTAGGTAACATTTTTGCTATTTTCTTTTATGAGCCCCATTGATTTTGGGAACAGCAATAATTCAGATCGTTTACTGAAGTAAATTCTTTTTTACGAATGTTTGTACTCCGGGCAATGAAGCCATATTGCACGTTTGGTCAATTCTTGTCGACGTTTGAAATACGTTAAAGGATACATTGCGTGTTGAAATTATTCCTTTTTTCTTCAAGCAACTAATATTTTCTCTTGAACAGGTGAAGTCGGAAATTCTACAGAGACAGAGAGAAAGAGAGAGAGATAGAGAGAGGGAGAGAGAGAGAAAGAGAGGGGGAAGGGGAAATGTTTCATTATTTTATTTATTTTGCATTATCGACTCTGTAAGGTAATTTCAGTATTAGGAAGCATATTGGGAATTAGTCACACCTTGAAAAAATGATAGGAGGAACAGACTGCACCAGAGCACAGATTAAGCAAACACCCGAAGCGAAAGAGAAAGAGAGAAAGAGAGAGAAACAAAGAGACAATAAGAGAGAAAGAGAGAGAAGGAGAGAGAGACCAGAGAGAGAGAAAGCGAGAGAGAAACCAAAGAGAAAGAGAAAGGGAGAGAGAGAGAGAGAGAGAGAGAGAGAGAGAGAGAGAGAGAGAAGGGTCATCGGACTCCCGTCTTCTGTGATGGGACGAAGCGCCTACCCATTGCGTCATCCTAGATTCAACTCCAGCCTTTTAATATCTCTAACATTGACATCGGTCACTCAGGTAACCATTGTACTATGATACTTGTTAGTTACACAAGCTTGTACCCCTGCCCATAGTTTCTTTCGGCATTTCCTCGTCATTGTTTGCGTGACACAGTGATATTAAATGCTTTCTTTAGATTATTTCCCTTGGTAAAGGATCGCGTTTGCTTTACAAAACTGGGACCAAGAGCTGGTTTAAAACAAACAAACCCCACAACGAAAAAAACCCCAATAAAACTCAACAGAAAAAAAAACCCACCAATCATCCCCCATGAAAAATCTTCCGTGGCCCAATTTCATCATCTCTAGACATTATGTACTGACGGATAACTGTAATAAAATTCCGTGAAAAAGCATCAGATCAAAATTCTGGTGCCCTTTCATGGTCAGTTTTGAAAACCGGAAACGACCTCTTTTGTGGAATTCTGAAACGGTTGACGAAGTCCTTTCTGTAATTCAACATCCTTCTAATTTTTTTTCCTGCAAGGTACAAAAGTTTTTTTCTCCTAAAGCTACTGAGTTACCTTCCCGCCCCCAGCCTCTTGGACCTTGTGTTCGTGTCAGATACCTTTTGGTCCTTCTATCTTCTTGATAGTTTCCTGCTCCGTTTCCGTGGGAGAGTTCCAACTTCCTGCTGGCTCTTGTATTATTTTTTTAAGTGGAGTTTTGGCTTTTGAAGAAGCCCAGAAGGCTATTTGAAGACAGAGGAGAGGCACATCTTAAAGAGACTGTGTAATATGAAAACACGGAAGTGACTCAAAATGGAGCTCGTCTGAAAGGCCAAAACTGGGCGTTTAAATTACGGTCAATTCACACAAGTTGACAAAGTAGTGATGTAATAATTCATGGAAAACCACTTCCTCGTTTGAAGTCAAAACTCACTTGGACAAAAACAGATTTATGAACCATAAAGAATGCGGTCCACATCTTATCCTGTCGTCTTGGCGTAAAGTTCTTGAAAAAGATCTCCTCCTAGATTGTGCGGCAGAACGGGAGCGTCTTTAAAAAATTTCCATTAGAAAACCAACAAAATCATTGGTATAACTGTGAAATCGTAACACGCTGAAAGAAAACCCCCGGAAAGACAGACATAGAAGGTTAGAGACAAAAATGTAACGGATAGGTCGACTTCTTATCCAGCACACTAGCCCCAACCCCTCCTCTTCACTCTGTCTCTCTCTCTCTGTCTCTCTCTCTCTCTCTCTCTCTCTCTTTCTCTTCCCATCTCTCTCCTTCTCTCTCTTTCTCTTTCTCTCACCGCGGCCCCACCCACCCACTCACAATCACCCCAACATCACCCCAAAGCTCCCTTTCAAACCGAAACTATACACTTGATAGAAAAGACCCAAAAGATTTGGTTTGGTTACCAGTTTTACGTCCCCTGCAACACTGTAAGGTCATTTAAGAAACGGGCTACTTCGACCCTGCCTGTCAGGGCCAACCCGGACTGAGAGGGAAAAAATCCCAGCAGAAAAAAACCACATCGTCCGCCACCGGGGATCGATCCAGGGTCTTACCGCATGCAAGGCGAAGAGCCTAACCATTACACCACAGCACCGGATGAGACCCAAAAGAACGTACCATGACATAATACAAACAATCAAAAGGCTAAAACAGCAAAAGAACTGGGGCCTCTAAGGATAAAAGTAACTTCTACCTAACTAAATAATCCAACTTCCACATTTAGAGCTAGTGCAAATCAAAGGAGTGAAACACGTGTCCTAATTTTTTTTACAAATGGACTCTGAGCATTGAGAACATTCAAATAAAAGTCACTGTGTTTGGTAAAGCAAGATTCTCTTTCCAATTCTGTATTTTCAGTTGGTGCGAAGTAAAGTGACGTAACGTACTTTTTTACAAATGGACTCCGAGCATTGAGAACACTCAACTAAAAGTCAATGTGTTTGGTAAAGCCTACTTGTGTAAAGTCGGCCTTATTTGTGTTGTGTGGCTGATTTTACGTTATACATGCAAATTAAGGCTGGAGACGTTGATTATAGGCCGAAGAGGCTTGTTTTCACTCGTAGATATTTACCATTAAAAATTCAAATGACCGCCATCTTGAACATTACATCGTTTTCACCAAATGTTACACATCCGAGCTATGCCAATAGAATCTGCTTGCAGGTTGAAGTCGTATAAGCAAAAGGGATTTCAAATTTGTGTAATAAGAATCGTCTTGTATATTTTTCTATCTAAAACCTTTGGCTGTCAAAATTCGCCATTTTAAAAAAAGTTATAAAGGCGAGCAGTTTTCGACTGACTCGTTGATCATGAAGAAAACCCAACCCAGCTGACAAGAGAAAAAACACAACCCACTGTAAGGATATAACCACAACCATGGACTAATATGTCAAATGAGATCAGAATTCATCGGAAAACTTCAGACAAAGAGGCAAGAATATGAGGACCGAAGTAAACTTTTGAGTTTTCATTTAAAAAAAAGGAAAGGCAGTCAAGCTGGTAAAGAAATCAACTCCTAGACAAACAAAACAAAATAAACCAAACCCCACCTAAAAATGAAAGACAGCATCTGCTAAGACAGAAAAAAAACAGCAACAAATAAACAAAACCAAAAAAGACCGCACCAAAAAAAACCATGTTGGCTCACCTATTGGCTATAATACAAATGATAATAAGCAAACTGGCTCAACCCTCCCGCGGCCCCTCCCCCTCCCACCTCCTAAAAAAAGGAAAAAATATATTATCGCCCCCTCTTTCCATCTCATAAATATAATTTCTTCAGAGTATAGCAAGAATCAGTGCAACAATGTCAGCCTTTTCTATCGTCAATCTGTCCTAAGAGTTCTTTTCTTTTGTTTTCTTGTTTTAATTCTAGTTTAGAAACTGTTACTTTTCCCTGTGTCGATTTAATTTGTTCCTATATTTTCTCGTTTGACACAGCAGAAAAACTATTGCCTAACAAATTATTAGTCGAAGCGAAGTACTGTACTTTCCTGTGGTTTCCTTCATGATTTATTTCCTTTCCTTTTTCTTCTTCTCCTGGGTTTTTTTGTTTTGTTTTTTGTTCGTGTTGTTCTTTTTACTCTGGCAGTGCTAATTCGTTTCTGTTTTACTCACGTGAAAAACGCTACATATATAAATGCAAACCAATCTGTAATAAGGAACCGCCTAGCCATAATAAAATTTGAGAAGGAAGGAAAAGCAGAACACTGCTATCGTCATTACAAGTGCACAGAAAAGAACTGTGTTTTCAACATTTTTCATTATTGCAGTAAGTTCTAACTTGACACAACTCTATACAGTTGAAGAAAGAAATTAACGGTTTTCGCACATCATTCACTGATATTTTATATTTCGTCTGAGCTATTTCACAATGTGATTTCGACAGAAAAATCATTAGATAAATGAGACAGCGGAACAAGCCAAGTTTTTGGTCATGTCGTCAAGACATCGCACTAGTAGGCCCCAAGGGATGACCTAAAGGAACTAAATGTATTGCGAGGTAGATCTAATGAAAAGGAATAAGGTTGTTTTTTTCCAAAATGATTAATAAAAAACAAAACAAAAGCAACAAGTCACAGAATTTTGTGTCCTATTCTTGGCACATTAGAAACAATGTCCGGAAAATCCGGACGAGATGACCC
>JAUKPP010254152.1:0-12392 GCA_032273245.1 Phyllaplysia taylori
GCAAGTCCAGCGCCAGTGTTGGAAGAATCGGACATATCCGAGAATAGTGATAGTGATAGTAACACTTCTTCTCAACCCCGCAACAAAAGGCTCCTGATAGGAGACTCTATGATCAGAGGAATAAATGGACGCGGTTTGCTAAGCACCGACGTTGAATGTGTCAGGGGTGCAAGGGCCAGAACATTGAATGATAAGTTGGGCGACATGGATATCGACAGCTATGAAACTATTATTATTCATGTAGGCACTAATGATTGCAACTCTGATTCAAAACTGAAGGAAGGAATCGCGGATTACAAAGATCTTATACACGGAATTGAAGCTAAGTACCCTGATACAAAGCTAGTCTTGTCGTCTGTCTGTCCACGTCTTGATTCAAAGGAGAAAGACAATCGAGTTTCAAAGCTAAATACAGAGATCCGCAAAATTGCACACAAAGGACGTCACAGTAAGAATTGAAGTAAAGCCCACGTCTCCATGTCTGACACTATTTTCTATAGATATACAAAAAAAGTAAATGCACTAAAATGAAAGGCAGCATATGTACTCGAAGCCTTCTGAGTTTCCTACTTTTTCAAATCTTCATGAAGCGCTTTATACACAAAATTTGTTTGTTTTGTGAAGATATTGTGCGTGTGTGTGTGCATGTATATGTGTCTGCATCTGAGAGTGTGTCTGAGACAGAGAGAGAGAGTAAAAGAGAAAAAGAGAGAAAGCGTCAACACAGAAATTATTACCAAAAAAATCCCATAAAAAGGACAAATAAAGATTCTCATCTGATCTTACAGCACAATCGACACTGTAAGGTCATTCAGCAGCAGAAAGTAGATCAGAACAATAGTATCACATAGAAAGAAGTGGAAGGGGCAGACCACACTAAAGCACCTGCCAACCCTCCACAGACCATTATGCAATACATAAATGAAATAACCAACCTGCTCCGCTGGAGGTTGATCCATCGGCACAAAGGAAGGATAAATCAACTTCATAATTTTCCGGGCAATCACCGGCGTGTCCACCTCAAGCCGAGCCAGGACATGCTCCACAGGAACAATCGTCCAGAACTTGATGGCCCGAAGCCCTCGCACCTTGAGCAGCAGATCAAACATGGCCGACCGTACTTTCTCCGAAGTGTCGTGCACAAAGTTTCTCAGCTCTGGCAACACTTTCTTCAGCATGGGGATACACAGATGGTTGTCGCACAGGAGTTGCATCACCTGGATTTGCATGAGGGAAATAGAAAGTTAAAAAAATAATTCAACAGTGAATTTTTTTTTCTTTTTAGGTTTTAACCAGGGGGTGATCGGTGTGGAAGAAGTTATTTATAGAGGCACCAGCTTCTTTTGCTGTTTTAGCCTGGAAGGGGGAACCATTTTTTAAACCAGCACCTTTTCCCAAATGCAGGCTTTGCCAATCTTTTCTACTCAATGGTTCGATTTGATTACCAGTTTTATGCCCCTTGCAACACTGGAAGGTCATTTTCTCACATAGGATCAATCTCAATCCTTCTGCAAGTCTTAGGCAAAGAGCCTAACCACTACACCATGGACGTCGGTCTTTTCAATAGAAAATGTATAGTACAAAAGTATTCTAAATACAGTAGAACATGCATAAGTCGACATTGCTTGGACTAGTGAAATCATGTCGAGTAAAGAGAAAGTAAACTTAAGGGATGTCGATGTAGTAAATAAGGAAAAATTGGGGAATTCCAAATCGTGTTGACTTTTAAAGCCAAATGTCAAGTTAACCGATGTTGAAATATGTGGTTCTACTGTAATAAATGCAAATGTGGGGGAAAAAACAATGCAACTTAATCCCCTAACAATGCAACATAACCTCCTATTCCTGTTTATCACAAAATTCATGATACAAAATGCTGGCAAGCTTAGGTGCTTATTCAGTTTCCAAATGTTATTCATATCCTTATTTTATTTTAACATGTCACCACCTTAAAATCTCTTTTGTACTAGTTACAAACTTTACATTGGAAGAAAACCAAGGCAATTGTCACAAGAGCAAGTCTACCACCATGACTGAAGTATCGTTGGCAAGGTGATCCTACCGCAGATGCGACGCAATTTTTTATTCCCCTGTATGGTACAAACTCTAATACACATTATGTTAAAATTCTGGGTTCGAAAGATTTTTGGAAAGTTTTAATCCTTCGCTAAAACATTCGCTACCATCCAAAATTCCCATTTTTTTATATGACTGAAATAAAGACAAGACAGAGTTATGAATAACTGCATCGCGTTATCTAATTGAAGATAATGATTGAGCTTAGGCCTATTGGATGGAATTCCAAGGCAATGTTTTTTTACTTCAAAATTTAAATCATTGAAATACAAAACATAAAAAAAAAGTCGGAAGGTGTGTTTTGTTGAGCGGAAGGCAAGGTAGCAATGAGCGGAACTCCGACTTTAGGCCGACGATTCTGTTTACTCTTCCTCTCATCCCTCCATCGTCCTTGACTCACCTTGATGACAGCTTCTCTCACAGCAGGCGCAGCGACGTCATAAGCCAGCTCTTGTATCAGGGTGGTCACCAGGCCCTGAATCACCTGTGAAGAAGACGAAGACTTGATTTTGTAGTGTCGGTAGTCTAGTGGTTAGCCTGCTGGACTTGAAATCGGAAAGTTGTGGGTTCAAATCGAAGCTCGGGCTCGGCATTGTGTCCTTGGGAAAGGCATTTTATCCGATTTTCCTCACTTCACTCAAGTGTAAATGGGTACCTGGCTATAGGCAGCAAATGATCATGTCCCCATGTTAGTGCTTTAGCGCCTGTAAAATGGCAGCTTGCACTGTACGCTTCCCAGGAAGTTGAGGTTTCTGAATGATTCGGTCTGCTGTGGTAATGATTGATTGTAAAGCGCATAGAGACTGCTTTCAAGCAGGGATATGCGCTATATAAATGCAGTCATTATTCATTTCTCTTTTAACATCCTAAAATTTTTAACAAATAGTATAATATTAATATTGCGAAAAAATGCCTAAAACAAATCGGTGACTGAGGCATAATGGTGAGGCTCTTCGCCAATCACTAAGGGGACTGAAGCAGGATCCCCGCATCAAACGAACATCTCTGACGATCTGCTGGGATGTTGTGTCCCTCTCACTCTGGGTTGGAGCTGACAAGCAGTGTTCAAGTAGCCCATTTCTAGACAAACCTTACAATGTTACAAGGGGCATAAAAGCAAAATCAAACCAAACCAAGCATAAAACAGTGATGGACACAGCTGCTTAAAAAAATCCTGAGCTTTGATATCAGGGCCAGAAATTTATGCAGTTTAAATAGAAATTTAAACAAACAAGCCCTCAAGACATTTAGTCTTTACAGATGTAAAAGAATCCAGGATAAAGCAACAATGAATTAAAAAAGAAAGTTGAAAAATTCTACTTAGCTTCTGTTCTCATGAAATTCTAAAGTTAAGTTGATTGTATGGAAAGTTGTACCACTGAACACCACATGCACCACCCACCTGTACAGGTATCAACTCCCAGTACAGGCAGAGGACTCGACCCACACCCTTCACAGCTGCCAGCCGCACTTCTGCCGCTGAGTCGGATAACAAGTTCTGAGGACATAATAGACAGGGTCAGAGTTAATTCAAAAGTCTAAAAGTACAATCAGAAACGGATGAGCTGATGTCGACGGGGTAGTGAAAAACAGATCAAATAGTCAGATTTTCAACTTATCTGTTTTATAAATATTGAGAAAAAAAGGGGTTGGAACTTGAAAAAAATTATGAAAATCAACTAAACTGAAAATATAGTTTAACACAAATAGAGTAGACTGTGGTAGAGTAAACCGTTGGTTTGGAAAATTTCACACATAAATGTCATGGTATAATCCAGTTTGTTTTGTGTTTAATATCTGTTAAACTCTTAATGGTTGTATTACTAGCATTAGTGACAGTGCTGGTAAACAAGATAACATGCATTCTGCTACACATAGAAATGAGGTATAACACACTGTAAATGTTCCACATAGTCAAGGTATACTAACACCAGACTTACAAGACCTAGCACTGTTCTCAAAATGCTGGATGCCTGGTGAGACAGCTGCCTAAATTTCCCTCTTTTTTTCATCTAAAGCTTGACCCACCCAGATGTTGAATTAATGACGGGACTGTTCACACGACTCCCAGCTATTGGTTGACCGTCTGACCCATGAAGCTATGAAGGCATTTGTATTTTTAAATTATAAAAGTTCATATAAAGTTCAGTGATTGGCACAGCTGGTCAATAAAAAGATACTGCTGCACTGTCTGTGGTGTAAAGGTCAGGCTCTTTGCCTGTCACAGAGGGGATGGGAGTTTGATCCTTGCATTGAACAAGAACCTTCAGCTCTCTGCCAAGATATTGAATCAATCTTAGCCTGGGTTGGTTTGCTTTGGTTACCAGTTTAATGTTCCCTGCAACACTGTAAGGTCATTTAAGAGACGGGCTACTTCGACCCTGCCTGTCAGGGCCAAACCGGGCTGAGAGGGAAAAAATCCCAGCAGAAAAAAACCCAGATCATCCGCGATCGAGGATTGAACCAGGGTCTTCTGCAAGACAGGCGAAGAGCCTAACCATTACACTACAGCGCCGGTAGCCTGGGTTGGCCCTGATAGGAGTAGTTGAAGTACTTAAATGACTTGCCAGTCTTACCAGACTTGTAAAACCAAACCAAGAAATAAAACCCTAACCCAACCCAAAGTCTTAAACATTTGACAACCGGGCCAGAGTTTTGTGAATTTAAAAATCTAAACAAAAGATAAGATACTGTATACTAGAGAGACAGGGGGTTATAAAAAAACTGCACTGTTGGCTCTCCCTACATGCATGACATCAAACTGCCGCTGGAGGATCTTGTCAGCCTCTTGCACATTCAGGCCCGGGTTTTGCAAGGGGAACACATCAAACATGATAGAGGCTGCGTTCACTCGTACATCACTGTTGGCAACCTGGTCAATGGAAAAGAGAGTGTTGGTATTTTTTTTCTTGTACAATTTTAGACACCTCAAACATCAAACAAGAAAATTATACCTGTGGGCCAAGTGGTCGAGTGGTTAGTGAACCCTGGTTCACAATGTTTATCAAGAAATGCTGAGTGACAGCAACTTCGGAGTGGGCGACCACTGCGAGTCCTTGAGCAAGACACGTCAACCCTAGCTCACACAGGTGCTGGACAGTGGCGACCAGCAGTGGCATACGTGAAATTGTCTAGAATGGATGTGAATGTTGCTATAAGTATCATTGTTCTATGTATTTATTCTGGTATTGTTAGAGAACATGTGATTGTTGATGCCATTGTACCACAAATTTTCCCACGGGATCAATAAAGTTATTTAAAAAAAAAAAGCAAATTAAAGCTAACAAAGACTTTGAACAGCCCCTTTTCAACCAGTCAGCCACCACGGACTCTTCTCCTTGATGACTCCCATAGGATCCTGTTCTCCTAAAATCCCATGTTTCCCTTGCTCCAAAGTATCATAAAAAAGGCAGAAACTAATGTTTTGCACTTCCTCAAAATTTGTTCTATCTATTCTCTGGTTGCTCTTGATGTAACTTAATCTAAGAAATCTTCTCAAACAAGCAAACAAAAGCAAAAATTTGTTTAAAGTTCTAAAAGTTCAGTTCTTTTCAGGAATACCACAAGATTTTTTTAAATAAGAGAAACTTTACGATGTAATTGCATTTGGGTCATTCCAAGATAATGCCAACCAGAAAAGTGGAAAGATGTGGAATAATGTCTGGGAAGCTTGCCAGGGAAAGGGAATGTGGACCTATACCCAGTTCCAGGGTGAGAAAGGCAATGATGATGATGATGATGATGGACTGACCATAAGTGACCTCCACAAGATGGGTTCATACAGCTGTGTCAGCATGGCCTCCACGCCTCGTTGTGTCTTCTGTTTGTGTAGATAACTCAGCACCTGTGGGTTCAAAGGGAAAATAAAAATTATAAAAAGTCCAAAGGGAATAGGCAAAAAAGAAGGAATTTATGTTATGAAGGGATTTGACTGTAATTTCATCAGTTCATAGCCTACTGTAAAAATGGGGTTTTTTTTTCAAAATTGAGACAAACCAGTTTTATGAGGTTTTAATTTTCACGAATTTCTCAGTTACTATTACTAGTAACAAGTAATTATCATAGCAAGGAAAGAAAAAAGATGGAAAGAAAGAAAAATGCCACAAAGCTCACACATACATTCTCACAGAGCCACACGTTTGATTGAACATTCAAAAACTTTTATTGAGAATGAGAACAACATGGTGTTTTGACCCTTTCATAAGCTCGTTCACTGAGTATTTTGCACTGCGTTCTGAAAAATTCCGAATGGTTGTTATTTTGTGAAAAACGCGAAAATTAAAACGACGCATAAAAAACCAACATTTTTACAGTACCTCAATGCAAGGCTATGCATATTTTCTTCAGAGTTTGTCATCAGTGCAGAATCTCATTCAAATGAAATACATGCAAACAAATGAAAACAAAACCTCATTCCATAAGTAAAAGCTGAACATCATACTCGCATTACATAGGTTCACCAACGACAAAAGAAAACACCCCATACACAATTTCAATTAAGCATTTCCTGATCACTGATAAAAGTAGAAAGCAACATAAACTTACCCGAAACAGAATGCTTGCTGTAGAGTTTTGGCTTCCTCTGTGAGAATGTACAGCCCGATACATCAAGTCCTGAATGCAGTCCTGCTCCAGTTTCTGTGAACATCATAATACAACATCAACTATTTGATCATATGTTTTCTCCAGTTATGCCTTTCTTCAAATATCAACCGTACCCATCATGAAAGATTACTGTTGTTGCTATTCTTTTTTATCTAGGAGTCCTTGGGTTCTTGGCCTTTGACCCAGTGCCGTGTTGTTTTAGGTGGAGGTCTTCAATAGTTGTTCCATGTTGCTGTAAGAGTGTTGTCTTTGTCAGCATTGTGGGGTAAGAGTTTTTGCTTGAGGTCTTGTACTTCACGGGTGTAGCGTCCATGCAAGCAAGAAAGCAATGCTTGATCAATCTTTTTGACCGCCTGAAAAATCTACAAAATTTTCTCTGCAAGCCATTTTCACGTTTTTTCTTTAAAACAGTTATTTTTTTACCTTTACTGTTTTTGCTTGCCCCTTATCAGTGTTCACCCTTCGCCCCTGCTTGTAGTTTGGGGGACTGGAACAGCAGATGTCATACTGTTTCCTATGGGTCTCACACAGCAAGCAGAGTGCCGGGATTTATTCAGTATTCTTTTCAGGTGGTGATTGAAGGGTACATGTCCTGTTGTAAGTCTAAAGACCGAGATTTGGCCCCTCCCCTTGAGAAACTATATGACCATGAACATGATACCACAAAATACATAACATAAAAATATTTCATATTCCTAGAACACTGAAGATCAATAATGTTTTCACCAAATAAATCCATATGCCAAAAAAATTGATAATGCCCAAGTTTAATCATACTGCAAGACAAATGATGATATATGTCTACCTCCATACAATCTCTGTGTCCATTCAATGACAAAAAGTATCCTGAACACATAGAGTAATAAAACATATGTTTACAGAAATTACATGCTTAGTTATATTCATTCCCGAGATTGAGTCATGTATACATTAACCGACAAAGCTTTTATTGAATGTATGTGATGACATTTTTGACAAAAAGTCTTACCGGGCGGTTTTCATCTGACGATTTCTGCCATGCCCTGAAGTAGACCTCGCCGTACTTGCAGTGCCAGGACCTGTCAAATCACAAATGTCAAACATGAAAATAGACAGAAAGTTTGGCAAAGATTTAAAAGCTCATGTAAAATGAACTAACGAAGTAGTTGGCAGCAGTGTAGCTGTTTTTGAGAGGTCAGGGATCAGAGACATAAACATTTTTAACAAATTTGGTTGAATTCAGAATTCGAAGCCTTCCGCTTTTTTAACCTGACCACCACATGTCCCACGTTCTCTACTCAATCTCCCCGTGCCTTTCCCTCACTCCTTTCCTCCCGTCAAATGTTGGAGGCTGACGGAACTTCCGATCACGGTGAAATCGGTGGAAATCCAACAATTGTCAGACTTTTTACAGGTCTGTGGTACAAAAGAATGCGTGGGTAGTTGACAGTTGTAAATGCCACTATTATGTTGGAATGACCCCACAGTGTCAATAGTGCTGCAAAACCTCAACAAAACAAGGAAAAGAGTGTGTAAAGCTATGACATACTTTGGTGTAGCGTGTAGTTGGTCCTTCAATGTTTGATGCAGCTGCTCCGTCAGCCACGGGTCCAGGGTGAACAGATGCACGAGGAATCTCAGACCCTGGATGAGGAACAGATGGGAAGTAAAACAAATAAGAAAAATATAATGAAGTTTCATGACAAAACTATACATGTACAGTCAAACCTGTCCAAGAAGACCACCCAATATCGAGAAAAAAGTGGTAGAACAAATGTAGTTTGGAAATCGATGGACAGTGGTTATTTATGCAGGTGGTCGCTTAAGCAGGTTCAACCGTGCCAATTTGCGTTAGTTTGGTGTTGTAACCAGTTTTATGTCCCCTGCAACACTGTACGCTACTTCGTTCATACCTGTCAGGGCCAACCTGGGCCGGGGGGGGGGGAAAAATTCCCTGCAGAAAAAAACGCGACCGTCCCCACGTGGGATTGATCCTGGGGCTTCAGCATGATAGGCGAAGAACCTAACTAATACACCACAGTGCCGGTTATTTACCTTATCAGGCAATGAATTTTGTAATGAAAAAAACCCAACTCATTAGTTTAAGTGATATCTTTATTGATTGAAATAGTGCATTTTATTGCAAAAATTAAAAAATTTATGCTTAGTATTCAAGCCTCATATTTGGAGCATCAACAAAACATTTAGTATTTTTGTGTACAACCTGCTTTATAATAAACCGTTCATATGGGAAATGCTCTTATTTTGAATTGGATCAAAACTGTAAAATGAATGTACAAAATTAAGGAGCTAAATTTATTATGCACTGTAATAGTTCAATCCCTTACTCGATTTTATGCTAGAAAAACTCAGGGTTACTTTAATTGCCGTGCATTTAGGTGCAGATCTGCCCCCTCCTGTCCTATTTTTATCGATTAAGGGACAGGTCTTTTCAAAGATTGATAAAAAGAATGTGAAAACAAAACATGTCCATGCTTAGTTAATATAGTTGTTTGTAAGCATTAAGAGCACCGAACATGAACAATTATGATGACTCACAGGTGCTGTAGTGACATAGTGGTGATGATGCAGGCATCGCAGAAGTAGAGCCACCAGACTGGCCGAGCTCTCAGCATACAAATCGATGGCTGACAGAACCTTGTGCACTGACCACACACGGGCAACATCCTTTTGCTGAAATGAAAACAAGGGCCTTGAGAAGAAATTTAACATAGGGCGTTTGGCTTAGGCGATAGGACTTTGTTCAATCATTGACACTGTCAAGTCATTTCAGCCCCAGAAAATTGATTAGAACAATATAAGAATGCATGGAAAAAAGTAGAAGGAACAGACCACACTAGTGCGCCCACCAACCACCCACTGCAAATGCAGCTGAGTTCAGCTAGTCAGAAAAGCACCTAGAGTATTGGCATTGAGGTTTGAAATTTATGCTCTCGAAATGCAACACAATATTGTCAAACCTGCCCAAGATGACCACTCATTATAAAAAAGAAATGGGTTTGTCTTCCAGAGGGGTAATGTGTAGGAAGAGCGCAATTAGGGAGTGAATGAGATGGGTAATTTGAGCAGGTTTGGCTGTAATACATGTACGACTTTGTGGAAGCTCTTAGAATTTCAACCTTCAGGGCTAAAAAAAATAAAGGATGCTGGATTTGCAAAAAAATCCCAAGGATGTTTGGTTTGGTCTTAACGTCCCATGCAACACTATAAGGTTATTTAAGGGACTGACGACTTCGACTCTGCCTGTCAGGGCCAACCCGGGTGGAGAGGGACATTGCCCCAGCAGAAAAACGGATATATACTCGACCAAACAAACTGCCCCACGCGGGCCTCGAACTCACGTCCTCTGCGTGATAGGCGAAGCGCCTAACCATAACACCACCGCGCCGGTATAAGGATGCCATTCCTTCTGGAAAAGCAACTGTTGATAAATTTTCCTATACAGCCTATAAACTTATACTATCATCCACAACAAAGTGGCCTTGATACTACATGATCTAGATAATAACCATGACCTAATCTTGAAGTTCTATAACCTGCTCCTCTCATATCAGAATATTGCTAGTTTGTTTGTTTCTTTGGTTAGGGTTTTAGGGCTCCATTGACTCTATAAGGTCATTTCGGTGCCCAGAACCATTCCAAAGTATTTTTGGGTAGGGATTGATTTTGAATTTGCCAGGGTGGCAGCCTCATATGCCTACTCCTTTTACTTTCAACCATCAAGGGATCTTTAGCGTGCGCAATGTACATACGGGGACTCCGAAGTTTTTTGTCCTTATCCGAGAAGGCTAGGTGTTTGATCTTACTCTGAGCTAGGTCCAGTAATTCCATAATACTGCACTTTGCAGTACAAAATATCATATTTATATTACCATTTTTATCTCTATTTGAAAAATCGTTTTAACTTCATGCAACATGCACAAATGTTTACACATTTAAAAAAATAGTTAATGATATCAACAAACAACAAAACTTTTTGTATGGATGATCCAAAGAACTAAAACCACCCTGCAGCCTTTTCAAATTTCAACACATAGGAATGAGAGCGAAAACACCCCTCCTTTTACACACACACAAAATACAAAGTAGTTGCTGGGTCTATGTTAACAAAAACAAAAATTCGCCTGACATACTGTTGACTTTGGTTCAGTGCTCTTAGTCAGTAGATAGACAATGGTATTGCCCATGACTTCCTCTCGACAGGGAAACTCCCAGATCCACCAATCCTCGAACAGTTTGGACATGCGATTCTTTAGCTGGGCTAAGTCCGCTGTGAGGGTCGGCAAAAGGCCTGAGGAGGGAAGCAAGAGTCAAAGCTGATAAATTTTTGTTTAGGTTGTTTTTTCTAGCGGAGGGAAGTATTGTTTGTCATGACTGACAAGCTTTTCCTGAGGTCTGTTTCATTTGGTTATCTGCAATGCAAAATGGAAAAGCATTAGGCCTAAAATACGAATACCTCATGTCATGTGAAACTCTTCCGTTTAAATAAGCCTAGTATCTAACATACAGCTACCATGTCATATCCTAGGTTTTAAATTCAAATGGCAGAGCTGGTGACTTGCTTAGCTGATTGGTATTTTAGTTAACGCCCCATGCAACTCTGTAAGGCGAATTTCGAGGTGGGACCTCCGAACTTTACATCCATCTCTTATAGGACAGGGGTTGGAGAAAAAATCTTGGTGAACCTCCTCTGATTCGAACCTGGGACCTTCTCTTCTGTTGGTGTGTGCGCTATTAACGCTCGACAACGACGCCCCCATTGATGAATTTCCTCCCATCAGATCATGACTAGCATTACTGAAGTCCTACCATGAAGGATGATGACGGCCTCTTGCAAACTCTGTGGGACAGCAGTATTCTGGCCATTCTCGTCTTCTGCATTCATAGATCGATGCAGGAAAGCAATGTTCGCACTGGCTAATGTGGTGATGCATCCTAGAACTTCAGCCGTCTGCTTCAAATCCTGCACATGACAGAAGTTAATATTTTGACGGACAGTCACAAGGCCAGTATCTTTTAGAGGTGCAAACTGAATAAGAAAAAACATCCAGAAATCCAGTTATTCCGCCCAGCATATAAACTGTTGAATTGCTTAGGATGGACACAAGAGTGATTCAGATATATTATATTTGGATTTCCGGATTTATCCAGAAAATCGGTACCTTTGATCTTTGAGTAACCATCCAGGAGGTGTGAAAAACCAATCTTAGTTATGATCAACTGCAAGAGCAATAAGAAAAAAAAAGTATCTTTTTCTTTGTTGTTATTGAGGTTTAATCTCCGACTGCCAGCTCTAAAGAAAAACACTATCAAGACGAATACACACATATATGACACATATCATGAAATTCTAACTTAATATTTAAGTTGATCTACGGACCTTTTCTTGGGTGTCACTGTTGAGGATGGTGGACATACAAACACGCAGCACCGCATCCCACAAGTCTTCGAGCTGACGTTTGCTGAACTCAGAGAGCGTGTCCTGTAAGGTCCCTTCATCGGACAGCTGCAGATTGCATCAATAAATGTAATATTTCATCAATCACACCATTTTGTATGTTATACCATTATACATAACCATTTAAGAACCACCACGGTGCATCTTTGGCAGTTTCAGGGAGTAATCAGAGGTGACAACTCAATTCGAAAAAAAAACCTGAACTTTTCCGGAGCACCCCAAAACAGCCCCCATATGTCATTAATAATATAAT
>JAUKPP010254163.1:0-12391 GCA_032273245.1 Phyllaplysia taylori
CAGTTCTTTCTCCTAACCCCCCCCCCCCCCTTCTCTCTCTCTCTCTCCCTCTCTCTCTCTCTCTCTCTCTCTCCCTCTCTCTGTCTCCCTCTCTCTCTCTCTCTCCCAAAACTACTACCCCCACCCACCCCCAACAAAACACAAATCCACACACCCTCCCCCCGTGACCTTCACCTTGACCCCCACACCGGAAGCAGTCCCCCCGCCATCATCAGCAGCAGCAGTCGCCTCCACCACCGCCGTCCCCTCCACGCCGGAGACCCCAGTTCCAGACTACGAGACCGACTCGCCCGTGCCCAGGCGAAACTCCTTCAAATTCGTCAAGAATTTCCAAAACGTCATAATGAACATTTGCTCCATAGGTACACACGACACACGACACGCCATATTCAGCTGACACTGTAGTGACATGAATAATATTTTTGTACTCACCCGCCACTTAACTACCAGCACCACTACTATTACGTGTACTACTGACTTTAGCTTGTGTCTGCCCAGTTGTGCAGGGTGACCCAAACCTAGGTTTACAGTAATCCAATTATCTCTTTCGCAATTTTCGTTGCAATTTAGATCTTTATTATAATAATAGATATTGGGAAAACATATTTCCATACTAATTTAGTTAATTAATTGATTGTAAGAAAAATATGACACTTGTTTTAGAATATAATTTAGCCAGTTCATTGTAATGCAGAAATGTAAATTAAATGTAATCCCTATTTGAAAAAATATGTAGAGTTCCTTCGTGATTACTGTAAACCTTCTTTTGGGTCAGCCTACAATATCGGTGTCTCGAACTTGGTAGCACCTTTGTACTCTTTACTCACACTCACAACCCTTCACTTTGCACAAAATACTTAGTCTTCATTCTCTTGTAGTGTATTTTTTCTCTTCGTTGTACATGTAATATATTACACAACAACACTTCACTGCATTAATCCATGCACCAAATAGTTCTCCACAGTGTGCTTACCTGTCCTTTTCTCTGATACATGTATTATACAATTTGTATTACGTGTAGTATAATAATCCTGTAGTTTGTTTAACTTTTCATTGATGAAGTAGAAGTAGAAGCTGCTCTCCAAATTCATATTATGATACGCTTGTACCTAGATCTAGCTACGTATATATTGCGTTTGCTGTTGGGTGGTGCTGCAGTCTTTATGTCCTTGAGATTTTGGATGTTTGCCTTTTGTTCTCCTTTTTTTTTTGGGGGGGGGGGGGGGAGGTGGCAGTGAACACACGATTATTATTGTTTTCCTTTGAATTGTGACCCTGGACCATATACATTTTTTGCACAATTTGGATTTTATATGGGTGTTGAAGACTTGAAGTTGAAGGATGCTGTGGTGTCTTGTGTGACGCGGAAATGGGTCTGGGTTTTTCTCGTGTGTTTGTGTGGGTATAAATATATAATATGTTTGTGTGTGTTTGTGTTACAATTTTTATGAGTTGGTTTCCAAAGAAAGGAATTTGGATTTTCCAATACTCACACGGCGGCCTGTATAGTGCTCACTTCTTTGACTTGATACTGGGATGATTTTGGTTGGGTTTTTTTTATATCCAATCCAACCTGAATGTAAGTAATCGCGAAAGCTTCTCTTTGAAAAGAGAGGGCGCAGCAGATACCCTTACCACAATGCACAAAACTGCTACGTGTATTTTTAGGTGGCACTCATTGTGTACATACAATACGTTCGAAACAGTTATTATTGTATAATGGATCGATTGGTTTGGTTACCAGTTTTACGTCCCCAGCAACACTGTAAGGTCATTTAAGAAACTGGCTGCTTCGACCCTGCCTGTCAGGGCCAACCCGGGCTGAGAGAGAAAAATCCCAGGAGAAAAAAAACCCAGATTGTCCGCTATCGGGGATCGAACCGGGATCTTCCGCATGGCAAGCGAAGACCCTAACCATTACACCATGGATGAAATGGTGCAGTGTGTCGCTTTTCGGACGTCTGTGGCCTAACTGTCAGGCTCTTGGCCTACCACGCAGGTAACGAGAGTTCGACCCCCACCTGTGGCCGCATGCATGTAACAACCGTAGACTTAGTTGGTCGTACGGGCTAGTAGGTCGTAGGTACTGTACCTAGGTGTATTTTGGACGAATTTGGGATGCATGGAAGTCGGCGGCTAGGCATGGTGTAAGTCTCGTTAGTAAAACTCACCCGCTGGTGTAAGTTTGTTGGCGACTTACACCGGGTGTAAGGGAATTTACGCACGGTGTAGACTTACGAGTGCTTCGTGCATCCGGATTTCTTTTATACACCTTGGTGCAGCATTCTACGCAGTCGTAAAGTCGCACGCCTAGATTTATGCATACCACCACTTGATTATAAAATATCTTGGTCTTTCTGCTGAAGTTTCACCGAGAGACAGAGCTTTCAAACGCCATGAGTACCTTGAAAAACAAATCACAGGGTAAAAACTTACTAGTTTGGAAACTCACCAGTAGACTCTATAAAGATGTAACTCGTCATAACTTCTTTCTTCCATTAATTCTGCTCTCTCTTTCTTGTTTTCACATTTCAGTTTAACACAGTCCACTTGGGTCTCTTTTTTTCCAAGCTTTTCAACTGACATACTATGAAAAACTTATTTAAACAAGTTGCACATATATAGTTTACGTTGTGTATCACATAGGGTTGTATATTTGGCTTTTGGTGTAGAAAGCACCCATAATACGAGATGAAAGCTCAAATGTTATTGAGCAAAGCAATGTTGTTTCTAAATGTCATTTACATGAGATTGGGTCAGTTGTGTAAAACATTTGATGGGACAAAGGTTGTTTCTTAAAAAACGTTTTGTGCCCAATTTCAAGCTCTGAATTTGTGTTAGTGAATGCTTTGTAGTGACTAGCAATGATTGGTGAGATAGAATAGAATTACTTGTGACATGTAGATAGCCCTAAGGCATATATGGAAGCATCTCGATTTAGGTTGTTTTTTTCCATTTTGAATAAATTAATTCTCGAACATAGATTTTTTTTTTTCTTCTTCAGCTGTTTTGAAACTTCTCTGAGCATAATTCGTCTCATAAACAAAGTGCTTGCAGTGCCTAGAAAAGACAATACAGCTTGAAGTACCTTTTGTTATGTTAATCCGGGTATTGATACATTCATCTCTTCAGTGTGTCTATGTGCTTAGTTCTAATTCACATGACGATACCACGTTTGTAAGCCAGTTCTCGGGAGATTTGAATCATTCCAATCATATCATCACAGGAAAGAAGTATCGGCAGACTGAGGGTTGGGTTTGCTGACACCATCTGATATGTATTAACATTTTTAAAAATGATGTTTTATGAAACCCAGCCTTGAATGTTCTTTTTCTTTTTCTTTTGTTTCTTTGTATTCCCGTGGTAAAGAAATACACCAAGCAGAAAATATAGGTCTTTCACGTTTTTTTGCTCTTTTACATCACAAGAAGTCCATTTTGGTCATTTTGTGTCTTTTTCAGTGATGACCCAAACCATGTTCCCTCTAGCCTGTTTATATACAGTATATTTTACATTTCTAATTTCTTCTTATGTATTTTTTGTGGGTTTGGTTATAAAAAATGTTTAGCTTCAGAATTCCTCCAAACATGTTCGTGTATTATAATACTTTCCTGTCAATCTACGTGACACGGGAGCTCTACACGTATTCCCCCGAGCCCCTCCTCTTGTGTGTTAGTTAGATGTTCTTATTATAATGCCCAGTTAAGCTTTATTATTGGGATTGCAAAGCCTCTATACTCTACATGTTTGCACGTTTTGTATTAAATCATTCTTCTGTCAATCCCCCACCCCACAGAGGAGCTCTACACGTGTTTCCCCGAGCCCATCCCGGACTATGACGCCGCTGACAGCCCTGCGGAGGAGGAGTCAGCCGAGTTCCCTCCCCCTCCCCCGCCCCTCACCGCCGAGCAGCTCTCAGACGCCGTGGCACAGGCCTACGATCATCACGTGACCAACGGTGACGTCGCGGCGGCCCCGGATGACCCCGCCCCCGAGGCGGAGCCTGCTATTATCCGGCCCAAGCCATTGGCTAATCCGTGTCTTGAGTCACGTGAGAGGCAGGCCCTTCACAAGGAGCTGCTCATGAACTATAAGATGTACGTAGCCTATTGTAAATATAATTAAAGGAAATTATTATTTTTCAAATCCAAAAGAAATTTTTGCTTGCACAGGAAATGTCAATAGAATGAGGAAGATGCAATTGGCTTTCAAAAAGCTCAAGATATGTGTTTTTGTGTCTGTGTGTGTAAGTATTCAAGTATACAAGAGTATGTTTATTGGTATTGGTACATTAATGTTTTGGGTCATGCTGAATTTGTGCCAAGCAACCTTGCCAATGTGTATTTTGGTCATTTAAAAAAAAATCAACCTTCTATCCAATAATCTCGTCTAGACAGGCCATTGGATAACAGTAGCAGCCTTAGAATGTTTTTTAATGTGCATCCCATCTTTATGGACTACGGGTACTGCATACATGATATTAACAAAGACATAACCTAACAAAAGGTAGAAAATGCTACACGATTAATCCCGTGTTTTCTTAAAAACTGGATAATATTGGCTTAGTATTAGCAGGTGCTTGGGGGACCATCTGACCTTGTTTGCTCCTTCTACTTCCTAGCAGTGGAATGACCTCACAATGTCAATAGTGCCGTAAAACTAAAACAAATCAAGCAAATAAACATTCCTGTTATAATGTTTTGTCCTTCCTGCAGTGGTAAAGATGTCCTTCAGAAACCAGAGTTAAACAAAGTGTTACAAAAACGTCGAGAGACCCAGCGGATGAAAGAATGGGATGATCAAAAGTCAGGGAAAGACCGCACCAGTCTGGAGCTGAAGCTGCAGGAACGAGCCAACAAGATGAAAGAGGTTTGTGCTCACATAATATGCAGTATTGAAATATGAATTTCTGCTTACACATGTACCCACACATTTCTGTTACAAGGTGATGAAATAAGGCACTTGTCAATTTTTTAGCATTTGGAGTAATTGATATCAAGTTAAAGCTTGAATGAACATTTATCTTGCTCTGAAGTCAAGATATTTGCAATTTTAGTTATGTGCAGTAATAATTACCCGGTATGAGAAGGAAAATTAGAATTTGGCTTTCAATATAGGACTCTTTTTCTTTCAAACAATGTTTTTTAGGTTAATGCGGCATGAAATGTGTTCTTAAGTGAATATATAGAAGGCACTAGGTCACAAGGCTGATATCTATGTTCCCTTTTGTTTTGAGAAGCTCCTGATTTCATGGAGATGCAACACATTTGCTGATACTACACACCCATACACCCATACATATGCACACATACACTGCATGCACACACACATATGCAGCAGTGTGCTCAGTTCAGTTTAACAAGAACCCCCCCCCCCCCCCCCCAAAGGGTTTTTTTTTTCAGTTCATTAAGGCACTCATACTTTTTCTACCCTTGGGAGCATTATTTCTGCCTTTAGATTATTGATGTTTTTACCTTCATAGATGGTTGTAAGCAGCATGGCTTTAGCTCACTGAACTTGAAACACTAACTGATCCACATGTGCTTTAGTTCAAAACCATGCAATAGTGTAATACCAACCTTAACACAATGATTATATGGAGACAAGATGGAGAACTAAAGGCTTTGTACATTATCATGAAATCAGTACGTGAGATATAGGGAGGGATATTGAATCGATATGTATAGATCTATTCGTTTTATTCTCATTGCATGAAATGTAATATTAAATTCTTTCCTTGCCTGATAAAATACATTCTTTCATATTATAAAAGAGGCCTAGATCTTCATTTTTCCTAATGCTTTTCTAGATGTTATAACATGCAGTTTTCTAAAAAAAACATTCCCCAATACGTTTTATTTTATACAATAAAATTTTCCCCAGGAGGAAAAGAAAGACATGAAGGTTATCAAAGAAGATGAGCAGGCGCCAGAGTTCGTCCGGATGCATCGCAAGATCACCAAACCTGCCAATGAGACGGCACAGAGCTGAGAACATGCTCAACAACTCTTCTGCCTCAGAGTGAATAAAATTCAAGTGAAAGAACACTGTTGCTGGAGCCCTGGAGCAAAGAGAACCTAATGAACTCTGACCTGCCTCAGTGACCTTGGCATTCTATAGCACATTAGTGGAGCATAGGCATAATGATGATATCTGGAAACAGGTGAAACACCTCAGGGACTTGGCTTCTTTCTCACTGATTCTTCAGGATAATCAGAGGAGTTTGGGATGAGCTGATTCTTCACAATAATCAGAAGTGTTTGGGATGAGCTGATTCTTCATGATAGTCAGAAGAGTTTGGAATGAGCTGACTTTTCATGGTAATCAGAAGAGTTTGGGAAGAGCCACTTTTCTCCAAACAATTAGTGAGTGCTATACTGTGTTGCACTTATCTCCGAATTTTTTGCAAGGAGAACATTTTGACTCTTCTTACATTCACTGACTGAAATTCAAAGTATCCCTCAAAAGACTGACCTCATGACCTGAAGACATTTTGTTCAATGATGTGGACGAGAAGCTGACATTGAGAGGTCTGGCCAAAATTGTCTGTATGGATGGTGTATTCGGAGGGAGTTGTCGGTAATGGAGGAAGTCGTCAGTTTTGAAGGGACCTGCAGATCTTTCCTAAACTTCCTCCCGTCTGGAAGCCAGATCTGTGGAGAGGAAGGTGTTGACGTCGACAGTGACAGCTCTGTATTGTTGAATATTGGAGATCAGACCATTTGCTTTTTGTGCTTTTGTGTGTGTGTGTGTGTGTGCGTTTGCATGTATGTGTGTGTGCGTGCATTGGTTTGTCTTTTTTTATCACTGGATGAAGGCATTTTGTTGTTTGTATGAACTATGCCCAGTGATGAACTGGGAAACCAGCCAAAAATGGTCCCAATTATTATCATATTGGGCTGAAAAGGCCATTTTCCCTGGCCCTGGGGAACTGAGAGGATGTCTGACCGCAAAATGAGAATGCTGGGAAAATTGTGTAGTTGTTTCAAGCAAATCTTAAAGCCCAGCAAAGATACTTGATGGAAGTTAAGATTGTATTGCCTTTTAAATTGTTCAATGAGATCTTTGTGAGAGTGTAGAGTTCAAAGGTTATCAGGTCAAGCTTGAGCACTACATGCGAGATGATGGGATCTGCATGACTGGGATTGAACTTGAGTATGCAATGCATTTCTCAGTTTGTTATTGTCCTGTTGTTTTCAACTTGGATTGAGGCTGTGCATAAATTAGCATAGGAAGCATAGCTTGGCCCAAAGTTGACAGCAACCATTGATTTCTACCCCAAACTGAATGCACTTGATGACTTCTGTCCATCTGGATTTCATATTGATGTATCAGTTTCAAGCTCTCTGAACCTTCTGCTGGTAGCAACAGGTACCACAAACTTCAACTCAGTTGAATCACACACAAGATGGCCGGCCTCTGCGGTGTAATGGTCAGGCTCTTTGCCTATCAAGTAAAAGATAGGAGTTCGAGACCAATGTAGGGCAGTTCCTCAATCAAGTATCTCCATCTATCTGCTCGAATGTAGTGTTTTTCTCAGGCGGTGTTGGCCCTGACAAGCAGAGTACATGTATAAGTAGCCCGCATCTAAAATGACCTTATTGTGTCGCAATGGGCTTTAAAGCAACAACAACAAATATTAGACCTCACCCGAAGAATCATATAATCAACATGAATGTGAAAAAAAATCAACCCTCATCTTATTGATGTTGCTATTTGATGATAAAGCGAAGGCAAATTGTCATTTGTTGTCAGCCTGAATGTCCTCAGGACTTTTGATCTTGTCTACCTGCCTTTTTATGTCTGTGTACCTGGTGGTATGTTTGGCAGGTCGTCAAATCGGTGTCTGTGCTTGTTCGCTCTTGTGAAAATTGTTTGAATGTAACAGAAAAGGATTTTATATATTTTCCATTTAGAACATGGGTACAATTCAAAGGTTTTAGCAATTGATTTTTTTCACACATGAATATGAATGTAGAAAGGATCAAATGCAGAAATTTTCTTATACACAAACACATTTGTCCTCAGAAACCACATTCCTTCACTTGGTATATCGGTGATAATATCTATTGAAACTAATACAGATTGTAATGTGAATCATTCTGTCTAACATCCAGCCAAAATGTGGCCAATTGTATCTGGGATTTAATCAACACATGAAAGGCATGAATCTGTGGTGTAATACTAAGGTTCTTCACCGATCATGCAGAGGATAGGAGTTTGATCCCCGCATTGGACGAACATCTCCATCTCTCTTCTGGTGTCCGTCCCCATCCAGATTGGCCCTAACAGGCAGAGTTGAAGTATCCCCCTCTAAAATGACCTTACAGTGTCATAAGGGATGTAAAACCAAAATCAAACCAAACAAAACTCCTAATAGAGATACATTTAGGGCATTTGTGTGATGGTGGCTTGATTCACATACCATCATTTATCTGCCTGGAATAAGCCTTAATTTATGCATTTGTTGTATGGAGCAGTTTCATTTTGTCATAGATTTGTTAAAGTCACTTGAAATATTAACTTGCTTCAGAGTATTGATGTTAGAATGGCAGATCATATAATGAATCATATAGCCGTATGATATTAATTGATTAAATGTGGCAGCAATTTGTCCCTGTATTCCATTGTACGTGTTGGCTTACTGCTTGAGATCATTTTGTGTGGGGTGTATTCAGTTATGGAGGCTTTATTCTGCTTGAAGACTTGAAATGAAAATGGAGTGGTCCTCTCCTAAATAAACACATGTGTTTCGGAGGCCTCATAGCTTGAGTTCACAAGGACCATACATTCACACGAACCAGATCAATGTAATCATTATATTAGAAAAAAGTAAGTTCACGTGACAAAAGCGTGTGTTGTATTGCATGTGTTTAGTGGAGGCTACCGTACAACTGGTCATATTGTCATCACCTCAGATCCCTTAAAGCTGTATAATATTCAGCTGCTTTTTCCAAGCAATTCCTAAGCTCAAAAAGTTGACTACAAGGAGTTTAATTTGTTTGTTTTCAAAGTGCTAACATTTTTTTTTTTATTATAAGTAGTTTTTTAAAAATGCAGTTTGTGAATTTTCACATTTCAGTGTCTTTGCCACGATCTCTTTACTCTAAATTAAGCTCAGAGCAAATAGAATAACGTGTGGAGTTGTATGATTTGTTTTTGTTTGGGGTTTTATCAAAATGAGATAGAAATAGATCCTAAGAAATGATAACCTTCTTTTCCGATATCTTTGTTTTGGACAAAAATCTTATGAAAATGGGAATTATTTTTAAAAAGGTGTTTGAAAAATTGAAACTTGAAATATCCAGATGCTCAATTTGTCAGGTATTATAATCATAGTATTTTTGCTAAGAATTTTGCTGTGCTAAAGGTGTCGGTATAAGTGCATCTAGTACATTCATTATCCTCATGTGACCATCAATTATGTACAGGAAAATCATTCATCTTACATCTTGAACTCTGCATAGTTTTACACCCCTTTTGTTCAGCATAGATCAGAGAGATAGCAGTGTCTTCCTTGCATTAGATTTCCGTTGATCCTGCGGAGCACTATTGTACACTGTGCTCAGAGCAAACGGAACTTGAAACCAATGAGAGATCATTCCATTTTCACGAAAAGCTAATAGCCAAGGGTTTTAGAAAGTATACCTGCAAGTTTTGTTTTACCCAATCTTAATTCATGATTTGCTGATCCTGACAAATTTGATGATATAAAATCTCTGTTGCAGCCTTGTTTGGCTTTCATATTTTCAGATTTCAACTTCCCATGTTTGTTGTTTTACCATTTTTGCAATGGGTATTTACAAGTCCAGAAAGCTTGTGGAGATGGTTTAGACTTGCAAATTCACATGCATGTATTTTTTACAGAGGTATGAGGAGCGTATGTGTGGTATCGGTGTCTGTGTTATGGGCGTATTTATGAAAGAACGTGGGAGCGTATCATCCTGTCATCATGTAGATTGTAGATAGGGAGATGAGTGGCTCTCCATCATCCTATCATCATGCACATATTATTTGTGCGAGGCTTATGTGATCGTATTTTGTCCATATAGAATTATCCAGGGTGTTTTATCAACGACAGAGCATAAGCATAAATCTTTAAATAAGCTTATGAATAGGCATATATCTGTGAGCATGTTGGTATGTCTATTTGTGTGTGGTTGTGTCTGTGTGTGTGTTTGTATGGCATGGTATGTTTTATCAGTGTGTATTGTCTGTCGTGCCCTGCCTGTGCAGATTGTGATGCTTGATCAGTGTACACTGAACTGCCTCAAGGAATCTTGATCAGGAAATAGTAAATTCTCTACTAGGCAGGCTATTATCATTCAGGTAAATTTTCCTGCCTTTTCATTTTACGCATGTATCAATGAGACGTCTATAATTACCTGTAAAAATGATGATATTTGAATCTCATTGTTACCAAATTTCACGTCTCATGTTACTTCTAGTTCTAGTTTCATGTCTCGCATTGGTAACTTGAACTCGTTTGAGATCATTTATCATTCAGTTAATGTAGGTAATAAGTAAAAAACATTATGAAGAGGACGTCTTAACTGTGTTGAGGTTTTTGTGTTATTTCTCATCCTGTGACTTAGGAGCACATCAGGTTGTGAATTGCCTGCCGTGCCTAGGAAATGTGAGGCGAGCTGAGAAAATGAGATATTTCTTGCAATCATTTAAGAGAAATAATTATAGGAAATTTGACATTACAGTGGGAATAATTGATTCTTAACTCTTGTCATTTTTGTCACGTTTATTTTCCTTTTTTGTCATGTTTTTAACTGTATAGAATAAAAAAATTGTCTATATCTTACTGGATGGCTTACTTTCTGAAGAAACTGCTATCTCAATTTTCTCAATACATGTAGGCCTACCATCCTTTCTGACTGCAGTCATTCAAATCTTGATAGGCTTTCAGCAAATAAAGCTAGAAATATAATTTTCATAAACTTGCAGGGCTTTGAACGCCCCATACTTTGATCGATCTATCTCTATGTGACCAAAATCTGAGAAGCAGCTCAACTCATCTTGTCAGTTTGCCTCGCACGTTCCTTTATGAAATCTTAACTTAGTTTTGTAGTAACAGGTCATATATACACATTGTATATAATATTGGAGTTGGAAAATGATACATTCTCATATTCTTGTAAACCACAAGTATTCTCCTGCTTTGTTTTTTATTAAAGAGGGCCAAGATATTTTTTTTTTCACACATAAATAATAGCATAGCATCTGATATTTCCAAAGGTAAATATGCCATATCATCATTAAAACTACAAGCCTCGTAATATACAGTGCTCTTTACAGCATTGATTCCACAAGAAATTAAGTTTGAGATAACTTAGTAAGGAAATCCTTGCTAATAAATATGATTCTGTGCCTTGGCTGTGTCCTTGAAGTATGTGGCATTTACTAAACTTGTGTTGATTGCTCTAATTGTCCGTTTTGTTTTAATCATATTTTATGTATGACCGTTACTTTCCAGTTGAGAGCTTTTTTTAGCAATTGTCATCCATATGTATTGGTGTCATCCACATATATTCGGAATATTTGTTTTAAGCTTTCTATCCATGGAGCTCAGAAAAATAATGGAGAAAACGTGTTTGAAAATTACCACAGTTATTGTCTCGTTTTGATTTATGTCTCTGTTTTTGTAAGTTTATTGCTTTTGCTAAAATCTGTTCAATAGCTACAGATCAGCCTATGGTGACTCTATTTCGTATACATATATATGTACTGTTTCATTGACATGAAATGTTGTCCCATCTCTGGAATAATTTGCAGGTGTTGAGCCACAAACAGTGTAATTTGTAACCATGCAGTTTATTTTACCATGCCTATGATACTGAAATAAAATAATTGTATTTATGCACTTATAAATGCGTGTTGTGTGTAAATTTGTTTGGTTTTTACATTCCTTGCAACACCGGTGCTGTGATGTAATGATTAGGCTCTTCGCCTGTCATGGGGAGGACCCGATTTCGATCCCCGAGCGAGGACGATCTGGGTTTTTTTCTGCTGGGATTTTTTCCCTCTCAGCCCGGGTTCGCCCTGACATGCAGGATCAAAGTAGCCTGTCTCTTAAATGACCTTACAGTGTTGCAGGGGACGTAAAACTGGTAACAAAACCAAACAAATTCGTTGCAACACAGTAAGGTTATTTAAGAGGCAGGCTACTTTGACCCTGCCTGTAAGGAACAAACCAGAGCTGAGAGGGTAAAAATGCCTGCAGAAAAAGACACGTGGGGCTCTCGTGGTCTAGAGGTTAGTGGTGTCTGCCTCTCATGCCAATGGTCGTGGGTTCGGCATGTTATCCCAATAAATTTCTTCTTCCTCTTCTTCTTCTTTATCTATGCCTTGTCTACTCTTTCAACCAATTTTCTAACTCTTT